>JAUJYV010000137.1:0-89902 GCA_033995625.1 Ophyiulus pilosus
AAAAGGGCCGAAAGAGAACAAACATCATTCTGACCATATGGTGTCCAAAGTTGAGCAAATTCACTGTTTAAAAGTTCTATAATATTTAATGTATTCAATTTCCCTGACTTATCCCAAATAATACATTCTCCCCTGACTTTTCCAAGTCATTTCCAAGTTCCCTGACTATTCCAGGTTTTCCAGGTCTGGGGGTACCCTGTAGAATTGTGACCAGATATTTGCATAAACCGGTTAATTACACATTTTCGGCTTACTGGTCGCTGTGCAATTAAGCATATATTCAGGTAAATTTGCTAGAGTAACAATAAGCTTCATCCTGCAATAAGCTACTACGAAACTACGCTAACTAATCAAACTTTCAATAACACATTGTAATGCTATATAAGGGGCATGGGCATACTACAATCAATAATCCTAACATAACTAATGTCAAAGAACGTACCGAGTTAAAAATCAATCCACTTACCTTTTTCTTCATCTTCCTCTCCAGTCGACAACTGTATAAGTTCAGGTAATGGGACGACAGGCTCAAAATGAGGATCGGCAGGAGTGCTGGATTCATTCACATTATCCTCTTCGCCACTGTCCTGCGTTTCATTTTGAGAGGCATTATTGCTCTGTCCAAAGATGGATGCTCCAGCCCCAGCAAAGGTGAATTTCTTACCAGAAGCTAAAAAAACAAAAGCCTATATGGTAACCTGCAACAGCAATTGACAAACGATAATTCCTAGAAACAACACTCACACGTGGAGTGAAACACCGATGACGGATTTTTCGACACCTCAGCAAATGACATGTTCGACAGGGAAGAGGACCCAATCACATAGTCTTGTCCGGAAATATTGTTGGACAAAGGAGTACCGCTTTCAGCTTCGGCCTTAACTGCAACATCGCTGTCCTCCTGAGTAGTTTGGGACACATCTTCAGTTTTAAGGGAGTCTTTGGTCTCAGAGGATTCTTTATATAACTTGTCGTTAGAAGGCTGAAGATCATCAGTACAGCCTCTGCAACCTGGGCAGGGAGGCTTGTCTTCGTAAGAATAGAAGTTGGGTGGTAACTTTAGAGCTAGGGCCTTTTCAACTTTCTCCTGGGGTAAAGTTGATTCCCAGACAAATTGCACATCTGTAAAATTCAGATAAAAATGTCCTTTACAATGTACAAGTATTCAAATTTGAAATAAAAAGCAGCTAATTTTTGGAGGAAATGTGGAGGAATTTGGAGGACATGGTCAATAATATATATTAATTGACTTGAAACACTTAGGTCTGTAATTATTAAAACTAAATTCTCTATATTAGTAAACTAATTCTATAGGCAGTGGTTATAGAATAAACCCAAAACTTCTGATAACATCATAACACACACACGATCATTTAACACGTTGTCAAGATAATATGTATTTTGAGAAGAATACCTGAATCTGTATCGGAAACGTTGTCTTCAGTTTCTTCATCACGGCAGCCCCGGCACCCTGGGCAGGGTGACGCATGTTCATATAAGTAGAAATTCGCTGGCAATTTGAGTTGAAGGGCTTTCTTTTCTTGAGCTTCTGTCGCTTTCTTTTGCATGACGATTTCAACATCTAATAAATGTGCAAGAATAAAAAGTGTATTTCATTCTGATGTCCAAATAGAATTATTGTTGCTACAACACCAGTTTAGTGTTATTAACAACAGAGTACTAATAATCACGTTGCTACAGGTATAACAACACACATGCAAAATCAAGACAGTTATCATTCAGTAATTAGAAAACTCATTGCATAATTTCAAGATTAAAGGCAAACATTTTAGTAATTGTCTGTTATGCCATATTCAAATTCAACAGACACAAAATTCAGGGTCGCAATTACATTTTCGCCCTCAAAATTGAACAAGTTTTCCCTCGCATTATTTACGTGACTTCTTATCCATTGTGTCAAAGTGACAATAATATCTATTGCTGAACTATTATTCACATCAGATAAATTAAATAAACAGTTTTCAACTTATACAAGTGCATGTGTTCTGGCGTTATACTGATATTGAATTTAACTTCAGAAATATACCTGACCCACCTTTTGATCAATGCACACCATTAAATAAAAATCCAAGCTACTATACCAACATATATTTCAAGCACAAAATGCACATCAATAAACACTTTGAACACAAGTACATTAAGTTAAAACCTAATCTAATTAATTAAAAACACATCTATATTAAAAATGTCAAACCGCCACTACTATAAGCAATACTGAAAGCACTGCAAAAACAGAATTACCGTGAACATTATGGCAAAGCTGCTCTACATTTTTTGAGGAAGTTGCAACAGCTGATTTTGAGGGAAATGAGAAGGAAGCACCGCCAAATATCGAATCTGTTGTATCAAAGCAGGTATTAATCCAAAATTTAAACCAATTTTAGAATATGCATTTATTTAGCAGGGTTATGCTCAAATGTATTGATTAAAAATAACACTAGCCACCAGTTTGTCATAATCAATATTGTATGAATGATAATTTATCTTAATTAAAAGTAGGTTGAACCACCTCTTAACCGACTTCTCCTATCAGTTGGTTTCAGAAAAGTAAAAAAAAACGAAATTGTCTCTAAACTTGATTTTTAGATGGTTTACAAATGTAGATGATACACCATAAAAGGTTTAGCAACAAGAATATGCGACGACATTATACATAGTTTTTCAGAACTTATTAAAAAAAAAAATGATTAATTTTCTAAATATACGAATTACAATTCAATAGTATATAAATAATTGATTAAACATATCATTAGTGTATCTGCTGTTTCTGTCTCTTAACCAACCAAATGCAGATATAAACTAGGATGGATAAGAGGGGGTCTTACTGTAGTACCCAGTGTGGACAATTTCATTTTTATAAATAACAATTGAACGTGTGTGACAATTTGAAACTTTGTTTTTTACAAAATGTCAACTACATTTGCATACCCCTTAAAACATTAGCTGAAACCATTCATTGAAATTTCGACAATAAAATCTTGCCACTAAATATTGAGCATTTCCCAAAGAAATAAAGAACAAGTCCCTCGGCTCCCTCCCACTATTCTGCAACAAACAATAAGCTGGATTCTTGGAAAAGGCTTTAAAAAAAGTGGTTCTTACCAGAAGGGTTGATGTTTCCAAATGACGTGAATCTGTTTCCAAAACTAAAGGCGCCAGGTGATGTCTGTTGGTCATCTGATCTGAATGAGAATGCCTTTGTGGGAGACGAAGCGCTCTTCTCATTTAACTTAACGGGAGATGGAGTGAAATTGCCCGTTTTAAGCTGCTCTTGGCCTTCGTCAATGGCTTGCTTGAATTCCTGTGCGATCTCCGGAGTCTTGAAACGAATAGCCAGACGCTCCTGCCTAATTTCGTTTTCGGAGAAGTCACTGGCATGCCACACCCACGAGCGATCGTCCTTGGGCAAGAACTTCATATCCACGCTTAAATAATGGTTGCAACAAATTTTCAAAA
This sequence comes from Ophyiulus pilosus, assembly GCA_033995625.1. Lineage (NCBI taxonomy): Eukaryota > Metazoa > Arthropoda > Diplopoda > Julida > Julidae > Ophyiulus > Ophyiulus pilosus. Next base: position 3,478 of record JAUJYV010000137.1, read on the forward strand.
TTTGCTCCCGCCGCATGAGCAGTCGTAGCTTCCCAGATGGCTTGTGGTACAAAATCTTAATGTCTCCGAGTCCTCGTTCTTTCCACTCACCATCTGCCAAACGATATAGTTTGGCACGGTGGCAATAGCGCACTTCCTCATCTTCCTCACCTGTGCGGACTTCGATTTTATCGGGTAACGGAACAACTGGATGGAAATAGATGCTGTCACCCTCGCTCTCGTTACAGGTTTCTTCATCCGGTTCGCCCTCTGCACTTTCGTAGATGGGAGATTTTGGTGTCTTAGATGGACTCTTTGGGCGGACGCCGCCAAAGTTAAAAGCAAAATCTTGAGGGGTTCCAAACCGGAACTCCTTAGGGCTTGACAATGGTGTCGAAGTTATACGCTTGTTGTCGGACAACCCAAATTTAAATGTTTGCGTAGGTGTGCCAAAAGTGAATCCAGACACAGTTCCAGAAGAACTGTCGGGTTGAACTTTCTTGTCAGACTGGTCTGCGGATGGCAACCCAAACTTAAATTGAACTTTTGTATTTGTCAAGGGTGCAGGCTCCGATTCAGCCCTTTCATTGGGAGACTGGCATGCCACACAATTGGTTAGACTGGCGTCGTTCCGGACGTAGCAAGCAGAACATTCCCATGATCCCTCTTTTGGTTTGAATAGTTCGTTAAGAGGTGCGTTAGTTGTCGGTGGAGTCCCAGGTGCAAGTGTACCGCAAGCCGCACATTTGCAATCTTGGGTTTTGTTGCGGATCAAACAGGCGCTACATTCCCAGGAACCTCCTTCAGGTTTGAACAGCCCAGCAAGCGGTGGCTGTGCTCGTGTGCCAAAAGTGAATCCAGGCACAGTTCCAGAAGAACTGTCAGGTTGAACTTTCTTGTCAGACTGTTCTGCGGATGAAAAGCCAAACTTGAATTGAACTTTGGTATTTGTCAAGGGTGCAGGCTCCGATTTAGCCCTTCCATTGGGAGACTGGCATGCCGCACAACTGGTTAGACTGGCGTCGTTCCGGACGTAGCAAGCAGAACATTCCCATGATCCCTCTTTTGGTTTGAATAGTTCGTTAAGAGGTGCGTTAGCTGTTGGTGGAGTCCCAGGTGCAAGCGTACCGCAAGCCACACATTTGTAATCTTGGGTCTTGTTGCGGATCAAACAGGCGCTACATTCCCAGGAATCTCCTTCAGGTTTGAACAGCCCAGCAAGTGGGGGCTGCATTTGCTTAAAACCAGAGCTGGGTACGCCGGGCTCTTCGTGGTTGTCTTCCGTGAGAGTGCGCTGTTGTTCCTCAAAAACATCCTTAAACTTGTTGGCCAACTCACAAGTCTTGAACTTCGCTGCTAGCTTTTCGACACAAATCTTGCCTTCCGAGAAATCTTGCGCCACCCAGATCCATGACTTATCAGACGTTGACATTGCCTGAAGCTTGATGTCTTTGGTGATGTAATGATTGGCACACAGCTTTAACACTTGCTCACGGCGCATGAGTATCCGTACTCGACCAGTCTGCTTATGTCTCAAGATCTTAAGCTCGCCAACTCCACGCTCCTTCCATTCTTTAGTTTCGCCATTGTAGCGGAACAATTTGCTGCGCTCTCCAAATAACTTCTCTTCATCTTCCTCGCCTGTTTTGACAACTACCAGCTCTGGCAACGATATAACTGGCTTGAAATCCACATTAGGCTCAAACTCGTCAGTTGTATCGTGATCCTTGCCAAAGACTGTCGCACCTTTGCCACTGAATCCCTCAAACGATGGATCATTCTTGAACGCATTTGGCTTGGCTTGTTCCTGAGCCAAAGATGTGAATGACATATCTTTGAGGGTGGAACTTCCCCCAATGACAAAGTCTGAATCGTCTCGAGATGGGCTAGATTCCACTGCAACATTCTTGAAGTCTGTTCCAGAAGAGGGCTTTTGAAACTGTGGGAGAGAGAAAGCTCCAGGCTTTGCACCAAAAGAAAATCCAACAAATGGATTTGGTTTAGCACTTTCTTGCTTGATGACACTCAAATCCAAAGGCTTTGTAATACTGTCATTATCATCCACAACAGGCTTGACTACCGGTGTTTTGGTAAAGGAAAAGCCACCAAGCTCAAACTTTGCTTCTGCCTTCTGCTTGCTGGCCAAAGTGCTAAGAAGAGCAGATGCTGGTCCCATTGTTTCCGGCTCTGCTTTACTAGTTTCTGCAGAGTCATCTGCCTTTACGGGTGATGCACCAAAGACATACCCAGAGGGTTTTGGTTGTGGACTGGTGCACGCGTTGCCAAATACGAAGCCATCTTTCTGAATTGCCGCACCAAATGAAGTTTCGGCAGGAGTCGTTACAGTGGTGCTTGACACACCGCTAACGATAGAAAAATTAAAAGTGGGCAACTGTGAAGTGTTTGCGAATGTTGTTGACTGGACACCGCCAGATGTAGAAGTAACAGCTGGAAATCCAAATTTAAAGGTGGATGTGCTAGGTGTGGTAAATACAGCAGACGATCCAAATACAGCTGAAGGGCTAGCGCCGCTTGATGTGGCGGTTGGAATTCCGAATTTAAAGGTAGGTAATGGAACAGGCGCAGCAGCTGGCTGACCGACCACTCCTGCACCTGGACAAACCGTGGCGCAAGACATGCAGGCAGTTTTTGCAGCATCGTTGTTAACCAGACAAGTAGGACATGACCACGATCCAGTTTTGGGACGGAATTTGTCGCCAAAACCAGCTTCATCACCGTTCTTATTTGGCACATTGGGGAAGCTTTTCGCTAGTGTTTCTTTGGAACGTGGAGAGGAACAGGCACTGCATACTGTCTTAGCCGCATCATTGTTGACGAGACATTCGGAGCACTCCCACGAGCCAGCTATTGGGCGGAATTTGTCGCCAAACCCAGCCGGTTTACTATCATCACTAGTTACACTTTTGGATTTGCTTAGCACATTCTGCGTACATTTCCGTGCAATTTCCCTAGCGATATCAAAAGTCTGTTTGAACTTATGACCGATTTCTGGCGTTTTGAAGCGGATGCAAAACTTCTCCTCGCGATTTGCTTCATCTGCATAATCATGCGCAGCCCATAACCATGCCGTCTCCGAATCTTTCCTCTGGCTCAATGTCATATTGGGTAATATGTAATGATTAGCGCAAGTCTTCAAAATTTGGTCTCGGCGCATTAAGATCCGGGTGAGGTTGGTCTCTTCGTTCTTCAAGATTTTTATAGTGCCCACACCACGCTCCTTCCATTCTTTATCCACATAACGAAATAATTTTGCTCGCTCTGCAAACATAATGGTTTCCTCTTCCTCGCCAGTTTTCACTTCGACCTCTGCTGGGAGAGGTATGACTGGTGTGAAATCTGGCCCAGCCGAATCCTCTTCGTGGTAACTGCTGCTTGTTTCTTCTGTGTCCTTCCGTGTTCGTCTGGGGCTATGCGGCGAGGAACTATTCCCAGGTGACTGAATTTGGCTTGAGTTAATCAGTGATGTATTGTCCCTATGAGAACCTAAGAGAAAAAAATAATTTTTAACTGAAAAATTCCCACGAGAATGGTAAATTCCCTAAAATATAATTTTAGGGTATAACATTGCAAGTAAGGTCTAACAGGGTGTGTATTTTTGTCTGATAATGAGAAAAATGGGATGCTAGAATTGGAGTTAGAATGAATATGTTCAGATACAAGCAAAGAGGAAGAAAAAGTTAACAAGCGCCAAGAAGGAGAACTGTTACATACCATTGGAAGAAGCCAACACACTCGAAGGACTAGAAACAATGACAGCCTGCGGTGGCAATGCAATTTGAAAAGCGTGAGGTGCAACGTTAAAAGCAGTAGGCAGGTCGGTCTCGGGAAGGGTAAAAGGAACAGCAGAAGTAAGCCGACTCGGAGTTAATGGTGAAGGCTGCACGGAAGGAACTGAGTTGGAGGGCGGGCCAGAAGCCAAGTTTAACGCATTATCTGGAATTTTAGCAGGCGCAGTGGCAATCACAGAGACAGCAGGCACTACCATTGGCACAACTGATCCTAAAAAAGAAAATAACCACCAGGGTGGTATAACTAACTGCTGTATCTGCAATGGTTTAGGATACAAAGGAATTTAAAAAAAAATTATATACAGAGGATGTAGATTTCATTATTATTTGGGAACAACATTTGATAGATGATTAAATTATACAAGAATGTATCCAGTCGCACAGCAGAAATGTTTTAACTGCCCAGCACTAATGCTAAAACTCCCGACAACGGAACAGAAAATTATTTATAAAACCAGGTGTTCTTATACAGGCAGACTATTATCCAATAATGTCAAACATACAGTGGAACCTCGCATAACGAGCATAATTCGTGCCGGAGTCTTACACGTAATGCGAAACACAGACTGATGTACCAATGGCACGAAAAGTTCCATCCCACAATTCGGGGATTCCCCTATCCACGTCACTCATTATGCGAAACATCGCTCGTTAAGCGAGTCATTTTTGTACATTTCATATTGCTCGTTATGCGAGGTGCTCGTTAAGCGAGGTTCCACTGTATATTCTTTTAAACAAAAGACCCCAAAAAAACAAACAAAAAAAACAAAACAAAAAAAACAAAAAAAAAACACGAAAATCAAAATACGAATCAAGCGCACATTTTTAGGCATAATGGGATTACTAGTGCAATTTAGAGACAAATTCTAGCACGTTTGTTACGCACTGGAGAAAAACAGAAAATTTCTAAACTTACTTCCATCTGCTGTGTTTTTGTCAATAGGAGTTATCGTAACTTGTGGCTGCACTGCACTAGGTTGGTGCGGCAAAAATGATGGGAAATTTTGTATCCTGGCAGTCTTGTCCATTGTTACATTTCCATTTATGTGGCTAACAGCCACATCAAAATTAAATTCTGGCAACTTTTGACCTTCACTAATGGGACAAAACACGAATTGCAAGTCAAAATCGAGAAAATTCAGCTGAGATAAACGTAACCCAACAACTTACCTGAATGGCAATGCTGGGAACATGGAAGCTGCACCAGGCTGAAAAAAGGGTCCTCCTACCGCGGGAATTGGATGACCCTGCACAATGCTACCACCCGGGTGAGCAGCTAGAGGTGGAACAGGAATACCTGGTCCAGGTGGAAAGTAGGGAGGTCCAAGAGGAGGTGCATATGTAAATGTCGAGGTGCCATGTAGACCTGCAATAGGAAAACATGTCAACATTCAGTTTTGGACTAAGTGCAATAAACAATCCCTAATCTTGACAGTACTGCCAGTAAACACTGGATTAAGAATGTACTGTAATGCTAGACAAGCATTTTATATAATTGCTTGAGTTCCTATATAGAGAAACCTGCATTAACGAATTTAAAAATGGAAATAAATCGGCATACCAGTAGTCTGTGCATATGGATAGTCGCCATGCAGTTGCTGGTCTGGATAAACATATGCCTGGTTGCTGTGGAAATGATGGCTGTCATGTTCAATGCCATCAGCACCATCGTAATCACCCTCTTCATCGTAATAATATCCATCATAATAATCTTCGTCGTGTTCCTCCTCGTTGTCATCGTCCTCATGAGCTGCCTGCCTCGGATGCGAAACTGACCGCCTTCCCATTCGACGTGGAGCAGCACGAGAATTAACCCTAGCGATCAATGGGATCTGTTTGGTTAGTTCTTGCAATTGCATCGTAAGCTGCTCCATGACCGTTTTATTTTGCTTCAGTTCTTCCGCTATTGATCGATTTGTCTCTAACAAGGCTCGGTTGTGCTTAAGTTCTTCCAAAATCGACAAATTTGTCTCCAGTAAAGATTTGTTGTGCTCGAGGATAACCTTGACGAGGGAATCCTGTCCAAAAGCAAGGGATCGGATCTGTGCGTCCAAACGTTCAGGACTGGGGCGCAAATGCTCCCCTTGTCTGGCAACAGGCAAATCGATCTTGCCTGCCGAGCGATACTCTAGGTTTCTACGAGGGGATTCCTTTACTGGCGTCCTCAAGCTTACAAGAGCTTGAGGAGAATCATTTTGAGTAGGAGAGTCGGGTGCTTGCTCGTCAGAGTCTTGTGAAAAAGAATCCTCGCTGCCACCGCAGTCATATCTTTGGGCTGGCAATAAGTAAAAGAAAATAATTCGCACCAAATGAATCAGCCAAGGTGTTCCTTAATTTAAGTACAAAAGAACCCACACACAACAAATCCACTCAATCAATCAAAAAGCCGTTCCACATTACCTGTATCTGGATCAATCCTGGCAAGCAGTGTTTCGATTTCTTCAATTTCAGCAGGCAGGACTTCGTTCAGGGGATGTTTTCTATCGTTTCGCACACGATCCATAGTCATGTGAAGTGCATCACGCGCTTTCGTCAGCAAAATTATATGTTGGCTGCGCATTTCTGAGGTGATAGACTCACGCGGTTTGTTGCCAAACAATTCAGCTGCAAGTTTTTTGTAAGTCTGTAAATAATGAATTTAAAAAATAAATCTGTGTTATTTTTAGTGTATCTAACAACAACGATACTCTTTCAACTCATGAACAACCTTACCAAAGATTGGTAAAACGAAGCCATTGGCAGACGTAGGGTCTCAAATGCAGTAATTGCCTCTTCGTGGTGGCCCCGATCCATCGCTAAACAAGCAAGAAAGAATCTTCCCTCTTCCAATCGTTTGTTGATTTCATCGGGTGTGAGTTCTCTGCAGTAATTGGGAAACAAACACTCTTTGGGTACCCTAGAACAATGATTTCAAAGCATTTATTATTCATTTGTGATATCTAAAAATCTATAATTGAGAGATAAATCAAAGTATCGCTTACATGTTTGTCAGATTTCTCGACAGTCTTTCGAGAATAGCAATAGCAGACTTCCAATATAACGCTGCCCTTGCTTCAAGATGACCTATTTCATAAGACTGACTAACATCATTATCTGTTTGTGCTTTCAATTCAGTAGCCTGCAATAAAAAGTTTTAAAAAATGGACAATGAATCTCCTTAATAATCATTGAACTTTCCAATGATTATGACCAAATCCTTGAAGTGTAGCATTACCTTGCTTGCAAAGGTCTCTGCAAGGTGAATGACTAAACCCACATCCATGCCATGATTTCCAATTGCACGAATCACTTCAATGCCATGTTGCAATCTTCGCCGCAGTTCTCCAAAATTTTGCCTATCGATCAAAAATTGCAGGCTTAACAAAGCTTGATAACACTTTATTAAAATTACTAATGTCCGCGTGCTACTAGAGAAGCTTCACTGAAATGATTAACATCTAAATAACCTGTTTCTAGTAGAAATCGAGGAAGAATTGAAAACAACGTTGCCATCACCAATTTTCGAAGAGTTATTTAAGTGTTAAAAAATTATAATAAGATCCAGACAAGATGCTAAGTACTAATTTACTAATAAAATAAAATAAAGTGTTTTAACTTACTTTTTGACACCAGAAAACAAATCGAAAGCTGCCCGCCAACACCTAGCTTGTTCTTCGGTGCACAGTTGCTCCGAAATGTTGACAGGAAAGAAGGGAGGTGTATCCGGGCTAACATACGACAGCGAATGGTGTTCCTCCAGAGCTAGCGCTGAACAATGGACTGTGGCATAGAGGAAGGCCTCCACATCCAACAAGCAAAGTGACTCGGGCGATGGGTTTTCCAGTTTAGATACACTGTATTGCAGTCCTTCAAACACCTTAAAGCCATAAATAGGGTGGGCCTTGTCCTTTACATTATACTGCTGCAAGGCAAGCCATACTAAATGGTGGAGGCTGCCAGGATGTAGTTTGTGGGCCACTGCATCATACTCTTGCATAGCCTTATGATCAGGAAACTCAAGGCTCATTGCAGCAGGCAAATCAGCGTTGAGAAAGTAGGAAGACAGTGTCCCCTGACCTTGAAGCCTTGCATTGAAAACCCGTTGATAGATCCTATCTTTGCTTTGTATTGTGGATCCCTGATCCCTCATTTTACCGAGCCACTTGGAGCGATCTTCTCGACACATGCCCATAACAATGTGGCCTGAAATATACATATTTTTTTAACAAAGTACATTTCCACACTTTGCAAGATTGGAAAAAAAAATGTCAAAATGACTCACCAGACTGACTCAATCGAAAGCAAGCAAAACTATGCCAATAGATATGCTGCTTCTTTTCTTCGGGGGAAGACTGAAGATGCCACACAGAACTGAGGTTTAGTGGCTTGAAGGAATAGCTGGCCAACAAGAGAGCAGCTCCCATGCGAGACGCCTCTTTGCGATTCCCTTGCTCTTCTTTAGCTCTCTTGAGGATGATGGTAGCCATGTGAAAATACAATTGGCCTTGCATGTGATTAAGGAATGCTTTCCATGCTTCTGATCCATTATCCTTAAGTTGCCAGGCTTTTAGTAAATATTGGTCGAACCTAGATTAAAATAATATGGCCATTCAGTTTTTTTTTCACAAAAATATGTCATCTTATTCGTATATAAATCACAAAAAATGGAATTGCACGAGACCCAGCACAACCCTGCATTATGCCCAATTTGTTCTACTCATGATACGAGTTGCTTTTTAAAAATTAATAATGACCATTAGTGCATAAATGCAAATAGAATAAAGTCAAAAGAATAAATTTGACTTGAAAACTATAAACTACTAAAAAAATCCACAAAGTCCTCCAGCGTTAATCATTTCTACCCAATATCCCAATATATTTCTGATGACAAGCAGCTCGTTTAATTTCAAAACTGGTTATTACTAACAATTAATAAGGTTATAAGAATTACACAGAAACTGTCTATTGCAAATAAGTATTGTTATGTTCACTAATGTGTCAACTCTTATCTAAAAACCATAATGAGTATAAAAACTTACGATTGCAAAGTAGATGCTGAAGTTGATGTGCGCGAAAGAGAATTACTGCAAAATTTAATGCAGACATGAGAAGACATGCCAGTATATGCAAGAAAACAATAACCTTGAAGGCGTCATTGCCTTACCTGCCAAAGCAATTTTCCTTGTCAACATCTTTGTTAACTTCCAAAGTCAAAACTACAAGCCTATCCAAAGCTTCCAATAAATGAATGCATAAGGCTTGATTAAAGCATTGCTCTTGTTCTTCAAGGTATGCCTGAAGTTAAAAACCCTGTATTAGAACTTGTATGTATCTTTGAATCCAAATCTGACCCACAAATTACGTTGAATGATTCACCTCATAGACGTCGACCAGACAATAATACCAGTCAGGGCTATCAAAATGAGCTCTTGTCTTATTAATTTCTACAGCATATTCATACGCCTTTTTTATCCTCTCCGTGTCCAAATAAAGTTTCAGTAGCTTTATGCGTACTTTAACATCATGAGGACGTACCATCTAAAACATGACCAATGTAAATAATTGATTAATAAAAGAAAACTTCATTAACAATGCAATAAACGAACTACCAAACAATAGCTAATTATTCACCAGTTCATTTTGAAATAGATCTTCGAGTTCTTGCATATTTTGTTCTCCATCACAAGTTACCATATTTTCCTGTTTAAAAGCAAATGCAAATCAATGTTGAAAACTTCATTACGTAATGATTGAAAATATGAAAAAACCAACAAACTTACCCTTAGTTTAAAAATCACTTCATTATGAGGAAACAATTTTTCACCTCTGTCAGCCCAATACTGAAGAAAACAAAATAATCAACAGTTAACGAGCTTCAATAGTCCATTCATGATTAACTGTTTATAAGATTACTTAATCAAATAAATATGAAATATAATAGTGCAATAACTATAATACTAAGGACAATGCTGTTTTTACATTTTTACAAAAAAGTGTTAATTTTAAATTTTTCTTTAAGCCTTTGTCTTTAAAGAACCCAACACCCACTGCTTTGGAAATGTGAAAAATATAAATAAATAAAATAATGAAAGAGCAATTTTAAATGTTTGCGATTATAAAGTCCTGAACATAGAATAAAAATAGTTTAACGCTAGAAGCTGAACTTACTCTAGCTCGCTCCGGATCAACAGGTAATTTGCAGTAGAGTTCACACACTAACAGAAACAAGAATGGCATAAGCACAAAGATACAAATATTTCTATTTGAGCACTAATCAAAGCTATTATACTTTTTAAAATAACATCCTTCTGATTTTCATTTAAGTCTAATGAACGCTTGTAAGACTGAGCGGCTCGTTCCAATTGTCCCGTTTTTTCAAGAATATCACCCATCAGCTTATGTGCAGGTGAGCTTGTTTCCTTGATGCAGAGGAAGCCAGCCAGATATCTGCAATATTACCAACATGACATATGATGTACAAATAAATGTTGAGAAACTTGTAGTATTACAAAGATGTAGACTTACTTCTTAGCAATTTCATACTCCTTAATGTCGTAATATATCTTGGCAATGTTGTAGCCGCGAAGATTCCTCTGTAAAATATATATATATACAGACATTTATTACAATTGATTCCCATATCTCGTCTCCACTGGTCAACAGGAGGTCAATTCGAGGCAACAAGGTTTGCCAAAACAAATAAAGTATAAAAGTTTGCCTATTGTGATGTTTGAGCAAACTTATATTTTCTTGACCAGAGCCAGAACTATGGTTTAGGCAACATTTCGCCGATCGCTCAGGAGATCGTCCAGATCAAAGGGAACTCATCAAAAAGCTCCAGCAAACATAGTTGCTGCGATTTGTTGCCTCGTGTGCCTTCAGTGGAGACGCAGCTTAAGGGAGTTTCCCCATCTGAAAAATCCCTTCGACCTCATCTCAAATAAACATTTTAATTGGGACTTATTTATCTTCCCTAAAAAGCTTACAAGAATCCTCTTGCTTTTTGTTTTACATAGAAATGTCTGCCAATATACACAAATAATTATTTGATAACTTTGAAATGATACAATTAATTGTAATTGAAATTTATGTTATGCAGTGTCTACTTTTATGAACCTTAATAAAGGGATTTTCAAATTCCATAATGGAAACGACAAATTCTTTCATAGATTTTAATTTTCGAGCTTTGATATTTGACCTTTATAGAAAACATAAAAAACGAAGGATAGAGTGACTGAACACCGTTATATTTGGCGCCATCCAAAATTTACATAAATTTCCACTGTCAAAATGATTACAGCAGTGCCGAAACGGCACTATCAAAACACTTTATAGCAACATATTTGGTTGCATTATTTCAAATTGAATTATATAGCAAGGTAGATTGTGCAGAAGAGCTTTATTTTTATGAGTAGCATGTGCGCAACTTACAACATAATGAAAATGGCGGTACCGGCAACTCACCTCTTTTTCGTTCTTAATCTTCGAAGCAATATCCGCCACATGTTTATCTACGTCCTTCTTGGTCTTGAACATCTTCCCGACCAAGGTATTCCTCGTATAAACAATCACTTACTCCCAATTTGTATTCTTCACCAGTTATCAGCCTAATATGTAAGAAAACAACATTATAAGGTACTTGAAAAATTAGTATAGTTGGCCTCTAGATAGCGCTAGCAGGCAAGCAGTTTGGCAGTGATGCCCGATCTTTCAAATCTTCCTAAAGATTTCCCTAAACAACGCCATGAGCCTAGAGCAACTTTCCTGAGCACTATCTTTTCTATCAAATAATTAGGAATACTTATTTCTGAAATCACACTGATCAAAATATGTTGCTAATTGTGGAGGATGAGCACAAAAAGCACTTGCAATTTTTGACAGCGCTTGATTCCAATGGTTCGTAACTCCTAATGTTCGTTACTTTATATGAAATTTTTTTTACACCCACTCAAGAGCATTTATGATTTTTCATATATCTGCCAACAGTTTTAGAGGAATTTTGCCGAATTTCTACTGAGTTTATTATTAAAGGCATCAATAATAAAATATACCAGTCAGCAGCTCGTAAGTGTAACAAAACTTCAATTTTAAACATGATAATCAATACAGTAAATTTGTAAGCTAATTCAAAACCTATGTGATAATTGCTCAAAATTTGTGTTGGCTGAAGTATAATCGTGTTCTAGCTTGTTTATCTTAATTTTAATTAGAAAAGCTTGGGGTTGATTCTGAAACTATTCGTCATGGAGTGGAAGGATTAATGTTTTTATTTACGGAAAGTGCCAAATTGCAGGTAAATGTTACTGAATGATAAAGATTATCAATTTGCATGAAAAAAAACATTGACTTTCTTAATTATTATTTGAATTTTCAGCTTAACGACTTGGACTTCCAAGATTCAGTTTTAGCAATTGGATTTCCAGAGTCACTTCATCAGGAATTGCTTAAACATTACAAGGAAAATGCAAAACAGATCCGAGCAGTTCTGATACATGTTGATTCAGATTTGCCACATTATCACTCCTTGGAATGGCGGTGTGATGTTCAGGTAAAAGCATTATCAGTTTAAATTCAGCAATTTAATTGAATTTTATATTAAATTCACACACCTCACTGTTTTTTGCAATTTCAAGCTTGCAACCAGAAGTCTTCACCATCAAGTGACACCTTTGACAACAATGAAACTAATTACTGAAAGTAAAGGAGAGAAAAGCACCACATGCTTGCAAACTGACATCACTAATTTGATTCATATAACAGAAGTTTTGGATCAAGCTTTGCACGAAGTGAAATCTCAGCATTGTCAAAGACTACAAAGGCATATCAAATAAACACATGTATTTTATATGCCTGCTTGTATTTACCTGCATTCCAGTTTTGTTACACTAAATTTGCCCGTGATGTATAGAAATAATAAATGTGTTTAACTATGTATGGATTTAATTTAAAATAATTTAGTGTATTCTACAAAAAGCAAAATATAATCCTTGCAGCATGAAATTATAGGTATAAAGGTAAAATGGTTGCCAATGATGACCTAAGTCACCAGCCAGGATAATTAACTAACCCAGTTGGAAATTGAACCCAAGTCTCCCGATTGTAAAATGGATGAAGTCACAACTAAACCACCCAAATTGGTTTGTTAAGACAATGTTTAAATCCATTTTTTTGTAACAAAATTTTTTTAAAAAAATATTGTAAATGTGATTAGCATTATAGTTAATTGCTTTGCATGCATACCGCTATGCATTGCTATGCATACCGACATAGTACTTGCCAATTCCTAATGCAGTTAAGACCAAAGATGGTGTTGTCTAAAAAATGGCATGGGTTTATAAAGCAGAAGGTCAAATGTCATCACTTATGGAATTTTCGTTCAATGTTTATTATATCCTTAGAATCGAATGAAACCGTAAGTTTTACTATGGTAAGACCTAAAAAAAAATGGTGTATTTTAAACAATGGCAAGGGTTGTAAACCGGGATCATTTTCGTTTAATTTTTTAAAGGAGATTATATCCAGTAGTTGGTAAACTGCTGTAGATAATTAATGATCGCGTACGTGTGATTTCCATGGTTTATTTAAACGTACATCTTCTGCCAATCTATTTCTTTACAATCGTTTAAAGTTCATCGGCAATTACACGAATCCAAGTTGTGACTTTTATCCGTCGTATACCATACAAAATTAAACTTTAAATTTTAATTAATACACTTACCATTCAAAAGGTCCTATCGCCTTCATTCAAATTTGAGCGGGACATACTGACCATGCATGAAAACGTGCTGGTACCAATCGAAGCAAATCGAAATCAATTATAAGTCATGGGACTATTTATTTGCTATACCTTTGCATCAGGGTCGGGCTATATATGATTTTTAAAAAAAGTATATTTAAATTACTGATAAAGTTCAGTTTCCCCAACGCACGATTTGTGGAAGAGTAGAACGTGTGACCAGATAACCTTGTCTTGAAAAAGAATGGAGATAGAAAATTGCGCCAATTTTGAACGACACTAATACAAATTTAGTGTTTCTAAATATTATATTATTATTTGAAATGTGATTGGGAACTGAAGCTCCGATTTTTATTTATACGGCATTTTTTCATACTCTTTTAACAAGATATTTGCAATTTTTTTGGAAACCATCGCAGACACGTTTTCAAAGTTTTCAAATAAATTCTAAATTAAAACAGTCTTCCTTATAACAAAACATTCACCAATTGATATTTAATTTGTCCTTGCGGTCAAAAGTGTTAGATGGTTATGCAGTATATATTTTTTATAGATTATCCAAAATGCATTTTCTGCAAGTTTCAGGGACCCTGTATAATTGTGGAAAATTAAAACATTAGATGCATAAATTTAAAACCTGTTCACACATTTATTCGATTTGTGTTCATGATTCAACGTATTAAAATGATTAGCATACAACTTCTATCCACAACAACCACCAAGTGGCCTATAAAGTACTCGTATATCGGTTGCACATGCTACTTAACTATGTAAAACGGACGGCTAAATGTTACCACATAAATTACAAATATACATTTGTACACTATGACGCCATTGAAAACACGTCAAAGCCATTACCAATTTGAGTTTCGTCATTTGGGAATAGCTCATCAAAATTCAAAGTTTTGCCATTATAAAAATTTCATTTCCAGCAGCTAAAAGTTATTCAGCCATAGTAACACAGAATCCACCAATCTCAATTTTCCAATTTTTTTCCGATAACTGGAATCCGAAGAATCGTTGAAATAAAAATATGCATGTGGTCGTTCGATTAAAGCAACGAAACAGCTTTCTCTAACAAGCAATGGCGTATCACAGTTCTGTTAAAGCAACCAAGGTTTGGCCAACACGCTTATTCAAGAATCTATGTCCACACTCAAATACATCAAATTAAAATTTAAAAGAAAATTTCAGAATTGCATCTTGATTCCAATATTTTGGTTCATAAAACCAAGTACTAAAACCATTTTAATTTGGCTTTGATCAGGTAAGTAATATTAGTTTTCTCCCAAAATGGAAGGGTGTTTGAGATGTTTGTTCATAGAAATTTAGCAAAAACAGTGTTTGCTTTAACTCAATATCAAAGCGCTATACAAATTAGGAAATTAATTTTGTTGGTTTGACAAAAACAGTATGCAACTGTTCAGTAATCGCTGGAATTGTTAAGTGAAGACCTAAACCAAACAGTAATCAAAATTTTCTCATTGAGGTCTAAACAAGACGATATGAAAACAATTAAGTGCTAAAAAGCTTCATCTATTTGCAAATTCCATTGCTAATGGGTCAAAGAACACTTTGCAGGTGTTTGCATTGAAAGGAAAAGTCTGACTTAAAGAACAACATGAATCAATTATGTTAAAACATGATAATGTTGAAATAAACCGTAGCACAACAGTTCGAACAATGATGGAAATATAAATCACTCAAGTTACCTTCATCGTTAAGCATGGCTCGACATTTGTCGCCACTGTTTGTTTGCTTGGCCAAATGTATCACGTATTTACTTGTAATAAGAAATAAACTTATTAAATAAATTAATTCTGACCTCTCATATTAGAAAAGAGCGTGAAATGCTAAGCTGCCAAAAGCGAATGCACTCGTCTGAGACGTAGGCCCACTGGCGCAAAATCGGCATGCGATTCTGGGTTCAAACTGTGCATTCGACATAAAATCCAAAACTTTGCAACACCATCATTATAATACTGGCAGTCGAAATATCTCATTTGAAAAAAATGTCTACCCGCTCATCGCTGGTAAACTCACTGGAAGGCATGTGTAGGAACGTACCACACTCTGAGCAATAGCTCAAACACCTTTGCATTGCTCATTTGACGACTAGAAAGCGAGGCGCATGACAACTCAACGAGGCTCAGATAAACCTAAAGCCAATAAAGACACTTTTAAACCAATTTGGTGCAATTTAGATAAATTTGCCATATAAATAGTGCTGCACTAACAATTTACGCTAGGCAATTAGAAAAGTAAGTTGTAAGAAATGTAAAAAGAATCTTAACATTAAGCTGCAAAATTTTCGAAACATATGCCATCTTCTTACGGAGAGCAGATTTGTCGCTACACAATAAATAATTTACTAGCAGCGAGACACCGCACCAATTTGTGAGAACAGAAACTGCTCGAAAGAAAATGTCAAATGTTTCGCGTCATACAAAGACAAGTCAAGTTTAGGCAACAAATAAATGTATGCTTTTTAAAAAAGGCTTATGCTGGTACAATTATGCTCATGTAGACGTTTAACACGATATAAATTACTCCATCAAATGCTAAAAAACTCGTCCAAAATTTAAGGTGGACGGGCTCAAAGTCAATGCCTGTTGCATCAGCATAATCGTTGCAAACAAATGGGATGCATTTTTCCGCATGTGGCGAAAATCCGATACAGTAACCAAACTGCATCCTCAGGCAGGGCTGGGCTTTGTCCGATCGCAATGTGTACACACAATTACCACAAATGAAAGATTCACCGCTTCGTTTTCTTGTTGCTCCCAAAATGGAACCATCCAGATGACGTCTTCTTTTTGTTGGTGGTCAAAACGACGTTTAATGGAAGGCTGCCAGACTTGGTGGATACAACATAAGCGTCAGGGCGGGTTAACCGCCGACCGAGATTCTTGTTTTCTTTGTCTGTTAATGAAAATACAAAGCAGTTTTAATTACGTCTAAAGCATAGTTGAAATTTGTGATAAACCTTCAAAATCTCAATCGGGATGTAAAGAATTTTGCTGGAAAGAATTCAAGAACATCCCTTAAAATTTCCCATCCCACTAATTAGCACAATAATTTTAAAAAGTCTGAAAATTTGTTTAGATAACTTACAAAATTATAAAGGAATTTTCAAATTAATGGAAATTTCTCAACTCAGGTAAGAAATTCCAAATATAAACTGGTTGGTGTTTAACACGAATTTCAAGGCTGCTGAACAGCCTTTCTATGAGCATACTTCAAAGTTTTCTTCATTAAAAATAAGCCCCAAGGTTTTATACAGAGTAGATAAACATGCATGTAATTACACAGTAACAATTAGTGGCATTCACCTTTTGGTCTCTTTGGTTTTTTTCTGTTCTGCACAGCCATCACAGCAGACTTCCTAGCTTTGTCAGTGACAACAAATCCTACAAGAGCAAACAAAATAAATTGCAACTTCTAAACTTCATTCTGCATATACATACAAAAACTATTGATTTCATTTTTTTTTACCTTGAAGCTGATCTTCATCTACCCTCCACCTCTCATCTTCAAAAGCTTTCATCCACTTTTGTTTTTCCTCTGCTGTTCTAGCTGCAAAGATGAACCATTTGCCCCGGTCTTTGCAGTACAGCTTCCAAGCATTTTTCAACGTAAGCCCAAAATGGGTGTCTTTGCCATCTGGGATGTCCTTCAACTCGCATGTGTCTGTATCAATGCGCCCCTTGTAAGAGTATGAATTTCGCTTTAACAGATCCTACAAAGATCAATTAATGATACATATAATAGTCTGCAAAAATAAATTCTAGAATTCATAGAATAAGCTTTTATGAGTGTTGAATTAAGAAAACATCGAAGTAGATGGTTTAAAATACCTTCTTGCATATTACCAACTGATGATCAAATAGGAAGAGTGTAAAATCTCTAGACCAGGCTGCTGTGACTTTACTAGCCTCACTCGAATAAATAAGCTCAGAACTGTGATCCAGCAAATCTGGACCTTCCCAATATTCCACAGTCATCTGCCAGGCAGCTAGCTTCTCCAGGCATTCCATACGGCGTTTGCGCTCATTAATGTAATGTGCAACGCTCCTCATGGTGTCTAGAGCTTCGGAAACACATTTGTAGTCCGGATGGTCAGGCCTGGTGTACTTCAGGAGCTCTGCCAACTGTAGAGGATATTTGCAAATTTTCTGGACAGGTGTTAACAGAAAACCATCCAAAGAAATGTCAATCATCTCTTGAAGTAATCGACAAGCCTATGAAAACAAAATCAGAAAAAAATATAAACCGGTTGTCATAAAAAATAAAATGTATCTACCTTGAATTTCAGGATATTAACCTACCTCAAAAAAGTGGGCAAATTTTGGATTTGTATAAAGTTCTTGAAGTTCGCCTACTGCTTGAGGATGGTTATTGCAATATTCGGAATACATTTCAAACCCTTCCCTCTGAAAGAAAATATGTAATTGTTGTAAAAAAGAAGATGATAGATATATCAAAGCAAAATGCTGCGCTCCCTTAGTTTTACAGACAATGGCACTGTTACTTACATGTTCGGTGAAGCACGAACCAATCTGACTAAGATGTGGTTGATCCCAGTCAATGCACTGCTCCAGCTTGGCCACAAAGTCACTTTGAAATGAATATAATTGCTCCACGTTTCCAAAGATGATGTTAATGCGTTCCTCCGGAAACATGTCAACCCTCTTCCTCATCTGCTTCAAATATCCCTGCAATAAATTTAAGAACTTAGTACCAAGCAAGATCAAGCACAACTTCTAAGACCGTTACAAAAATTGTTCATCCAGCCTTACCTCACACACGTCTTCCAAGTGCCGAACAAAATCCCGTTCCGTGAATACGATTTCTTTGATTACATTTGTCCGAACTTGGTCGTTGCTCAGCAAGCTGATAGACATTTTGCGGGGATTTTGCCGATGAAGGGTCCCATTTCCCATGTTGGCTACACACTCTTCAACGGTGTCTTCTTGGTTTACCCTTGGCTGCAGAAGTAGATTCGAAATTAACAACTTTCAGAATAGAAGATTAAAGAAGAATAAAGAAGAGTAAATACTAACCCTAACAAAAGAGGCTGGTAGCCAACCGATGTGGTTTCCATTGATACCCCACCACCACTCTCCATCAGAGACATCCAACACTTCCACCAGGTCTCCTGCTTTAAATGCCAGCTCTTCAGGATCCATCGTCACATGGTCCCATAATGCCTCTGCATAAAGCACTGGCTCAACACTCTAAAATTAACAAATGACCCATAAATACAAAAAACTACTAAAAACTCATTAGTTTGTAATCCAACTATGAATAAGCATATATTAATTTTTTTAAGATTTTGGTTATTACACGTAGTATCAACATGTCTTTTTATCATAATGCACATGACAATTATTAAATAGCCTACCTCTAAATGGTGCCTGCTGTTTTTGCGTGCATGATGCCGTCCTCCATCACCATTTGCCGAATTAAAATTGATTTCCTCATCTGATGAAGCATTGCTCAGATCATGGTTGAGATCCTCTTGATCAGACAGCCCGCCTGGAGAGTGCGACAGTGCCCCCATACCATCCATTTTTTCCATTTCCAAGGGCTGACTCACAGAACGCCTTAAATTGCTCCTTCCCTTGGACCAACGCAAACCGTGTGTCCGCCTTTCCCGACGAATAATTGGCACGGACTGAAGTGAAGAGACATCCTACAAAAGTTCCAAAAACTCGATATAGCAAATAGCAAAACTAAGGAAAATTAAAATGGCAAAGCAATAGAAGATCTTTACCGAAGATGACGATCTCATAACTGGTCCAACACTTCCATTACGAGCACGCCTTGACGGATTAGGATTTCCATTGGTAATGCGAGCATCGCCATTGCTGGAATTTGGACGTGTATTTGCTAGAGTGATAGAGCCATGGATGGAGCTGCCCTGATCCGACAGCGGTCTTTTCAGTCGCTCCGGATGAAGCGTAGTGGACTGGGATCTGCGACGGAGCACTTGGGGGCTTAGAGGATTGCACTGGAGGTAAGTATTGGGACGGGGGTAGCTAGCCATGTTTATAGGCGTTGAGTGACAGCTGTTGTTTATTTCGGGCTCAATCTGAAATTAAATTTGCATTTATTAGATTCAAGTACAAAACCGATTATACATATTTTTTTCGTTTCAAGCAATACGTTTTTCAAATCCTAAACTACATAACTAAATACGTTTACTTATTTCCTCACACTATAGGTCAGTAAACACTAATTCAAGCCTAAGTTTAACAATAATGCAGCAATAAAAATTAAATTGCAAAAAAAAATGCAGCTACACCTCATTACACGAATGCAACGTTGGAAGAACGAGGGTAAAGGGAAGAAATGGGCGTATAATTACTCAATGTCATTGTAATACTACGTCTGCCAGTTTGAGCAATTCTATTTTTGAATGTATAATTTAAGCACTTATGACATTAATCCTAATTAAGGAAGTTATTATTTAATGAAACGCAAATTGAATACATCTACTCTCAACTCCACCCTCATTTATTCCCTATTTTCCATGTTGACACCATTCAGAATATTTTGGTTTTTTAATCCATTAACCACGGACTTTCACATGCATGGATGGCATCTATATTTTTATCAAGCCTTCACATCTGTTAAGTCTGTCGCATCAGTTTTAATTTCTAAAATCACTTTAATCGGACGAGATTTTTATTAACGGTCTAAAATTCAGCAGACATAAAATTCACGTACCCGGGAAATTTTTTAACCAGCACTCATACTCACTGTTCTGTCAAAGCAACAGAAGATCTAATAACCAGTCCAACAGTGAGCATTGATTTTTAAAGTATACTAACCTCGTGCTTAATGCTGCAGATCGACTGCCCATCCATGCTATCTGTGGCAACAGATTCGCTTCCTTTGCTATCCACCTTCTTTAGCTTCTTGGCTTTCTCCTTCCTTTCCTTGGAAGATCTCCACACAATGGGTCCCAATCGGAAGATGGTCTCCCCTTCGGCACTGTCGATGCTGACGTCGCTGACGCTGGACGCGTTCAGAGAGCCATTGTGCGTCAGAGTCAAGTCGGTATCGCATGACCCATCGTCCAAGTACGAGGAAAAGCTGGCATGCCTGGCCGCCTTGGCTGCGCTCGGCGAGGGCGAAGGCGGAGACTCGCCCTTTACCTTCTTGTAGAAACGGGCCGAAAAACTTTTCCTGAACTTCTGCAGGACGCCTTCCATGGAGTTGGCAGGAGGGCGCGTGCTGGGGGTGCGCATGGACGAGAAACGCGCAAACAAATTGTTTTGGCTGGAAGTGGGGGAAGTGCTCGTCGTGCCCGAGGCGTTGTCCGCAGACGGATTCATCTGGACGATGGATTCGATACCTGCGGCCATGCTGCCAGCGCTTAAGGCGCATGACTTGGCCTGAACTAGTCTCTCCACGTCCTTCTCGGAGCAGATCTGGGACCACGGGCGGTGGAGATCGCTCTCCGACACCCAGGCATCCACTCGGCTGTCTGTAAACACCGGCGAACTGGCGGCTTTGATGCGGCGCACACATTTCGGAACCGAGGGCTTCAGTTTTTCAGAAGGAGACGCCAACGGTGGAGTTTCCAGAATACAGCCACTATCACGGCTAGAGAGCGCCCCGGCGCCCCCATCGTCCGTTATTTGTCTATCCTCGACAGTGTGTAAGCTATCGATGTTAACGTTAGCCACAACGTGCTCATCATTGCTCAACGGCACCTTCTCAGCGTCCACTGGCCCCGACAGCTCGAAGTCTGGATTCGATGGGGTGAAAATGTCGTTTGTCCGAGGCAAACTAAACTCCTATAAGAAAGAAGAAAGAAAAATGTTAGAGCATGACGATGTCGTGGCTATGTAAGGTTATGTCAATCATGAAGTATTAGGTTTGCGAGCATCATGAGAGAATCAGCAGAGGAACTGTCAGAACGGCTTTTTAGAAGGGGGTCACACACGGTAACAATTACGTCAGAGAAATTTAATAATAGTATAAAACAGGTTAAAAAGTACTTCCGAAATAAACATACACTGCAATAGTATCGGTTGCTTAACACGAGCTATGGAAATTTAAGCCCGTCTTTACAATACTTGTAAAAAAATATATCTTAAAAACTGTTCTACATAAAACAGACTATTTTATAAAATTTTATTTGAGTAAGAGTACGACACGTATGGCTGTTTTTACGACCGCACAACTTATAATCATGATAGCATATTTTCTGCACTAGACTTCCACCTATAGGTTACCTTATTTCGCCGATAATCAACTTCTATTTATCAATAGACTCTAGAATCGCACTTAAACGTTCAAATTTACTTTTCTAAGAAACCCATACAAAGTCGATCTGCAGAAGATTGATTTTCAGAAACCGACCACGCTATGTTTGTTTCGTAATGCATGTAGGATCTAGTAGCTCTAAAAACCTAGTAATCTTCTTCTGTAGTAACTTCCACCCTTGCTGCTCCATAAAAAAAGCGTTGGCTTACTCAGTGGCACAACATACTTTTTTTTCTACTAAAGGGAGTAGGGAAATTTTGATTTCGTTATTTGGCAAAGCAGTATTTTAAAGCCAATATGTTGAGATAGTTAGGGGGTATGGAACCGACATGATGCTTTAAGTAGTGTCGAAGGGCGTTAGTAGACCAATTTTACTCCACCCATATCAAAGAAAATTTGGCATTAGATTAGGTTTGTGCAATGTTAAATCAGAAATCTGCAATATACACGTCGATAGCAGGATTTGTTGCAGTTCCAATAGGTCAGCATCGATCCTCAGGTTTTTCTCACTTCAGTTTAGGCGACATTTAGGAATTAACCATAGTTACATACGAAACGAGATGAATAAGACATTCACAGCGCACGCCATCAACCACAATGGCAAAAGGGTGCCGAGTAAAAAAAAAATGTGTGGGACCATGAATGCCACACAGACAGACCATTCTTTTCTATTGTAATGCACCACAATGAAGACTTCAAAGCACGTTTCAAGATGCAAGAGCACAAAAAATGCGAGGACTTTCATGAGGACCATGGCATCAAAGTCCCCAAAAAAAGCTTGCAAGATCATAAAAACGCAAGCAGGAAAATTACTCTCGCGTCACATCCAAAACAGCCGCTGGAAGGTCAACAACGACGGCAACCTTCCCAAGACACAAAAGAAAGGATAGAAGAACAGGTAAAATTAAACACTTATTAGGTGGCCGTTTTCCGGCTGCCGCACCTTTGGATAAAGAAAAAAGCTGGTTGATCAGCATTGTTGGACATGTTGACTGGACGACCTTCTGTGCACATTTGTTCTTGATTATCAAATTAATGTCTTTGTAGATTGGAAAGTTCGCCAACTTTTAATTTACCACAATGATTTGAACAAACATTTGTTTTTAATAAATGACCGTTCAATTAATTTATCAAATGACAAGTGTTTCAAGATTTCCGTACAAGCTTACGTTGCGACTCCTGATAATACAATATTTCCTAATAAAATCATACAACGGTCTAATTGGAATTCAGCCAGAGTACACCCATCACACAATAGCTTCTTTTTCATTTTTTTACAATAATTACATTAAATGCGTCCATGTAAGTATGTAGGTAGAAAAAAGGCTGACCCCAACAACTTACTTTATGAATTTCCATTGCTGCAATCTACTTTTTATTACTATTTACAACTACATTAATTTGCATATGTCAACAGATGTTCAGAGTCAAACTCAAGTTTTTATCCATGCAATCTTACGTGAGACTGTGCTCTAGAATGCTACATATGCGTTTTAATAAGCACCTAATGTTAATGAAATGAAATTACCCTTGTGAGTTTTTCAAATAGGGTTTTCAAAACTAGCGTACACTGCATAGTCAACTAGCCAAGTAAAAAAAATAAAATAATAATAATGAAATAAAAATAAGCACATCATAAAAGCTGGAAAGGACCGTGACATTTTCAATTTTCTAAGCACGCCCAAGCAAACAAAAGTGAAACCAGAAACACCACGTTGTCTCAAACTAGCTCAAATTTAATTTTTGAAAAGTGAAAATGGTAGGCATGTTTTATAAATTTATATGATCCATTTCCATTCCAAGAAAGAAAAAGAGAACCTCATTATACGCATGTTTTGTTGAAACAGCAGGTAGCAACTGTCGAGCCACACCAGTTCTGGTTATAGAACAAAAAGTAGCCTACAAGAGCGATCAATGATTCTGACTCCGTTTTGATGAAGGCTAGACATACTGATTATAATATGAAAGCTAAAAAATCCGATTCGTATAGCTGTACAATGAATAAATGTATAGGATAACGTTTAAAAATCACATGTCTCAGTCTCTAATCAACATTAATCCATCATGAACAAATGACAGAAGCTGCAAGACCGACAGTCATGAATCTGCATAACGACTATACAAGCTTATTTCGCTCCCAAAAAACAGTATTAAGCTTTCTTTTAAATTTATTAAATTTATGCAATGCATTCAGCCAGTGTACACTGCAAGTGCTCTTAGTGAAAGTTATATTTTCAGCTTTGTCTTAAGTTTTTTTATGTGAAAAAATCCTATTTATTGAGCAACTATGCCAGGAGCAGTCCTCAGAACAGATTAGAACAGTTCTAACCAATTTCATTCACAAAGTGGTCAACGTTTCAACATTAAATAACAACTACAGAATTACTCTAGCAAGTAGCAAGAACTAAGAATTACCACCAACGCGTAAGATTATTTACAAACATTTGAGATCCGTTAAAGATCTCAAGAGTATATGAACCAAAAACTGTTACGGGTTTTCACTTTTTCCTCTATAATCGTTACAAGTCAATACGTGGATCATTCTGAAAACTAATTAGACGGGCAAATTTCTACGTAGGCGACAAACTGAAATGAGTTTCAAGAGCTAATTAACCTACCCCACAAAGATCCATCGCATTCGTATTCGAAATAACATCTATAACAACAAACTATACGATGAACTGAATCCTGATAGCATATCCGTTAGCTTTTCTCGTAGACCTGCTTCGATTTAGCCCATTCAAAGCGCAATAATTTCGTTGCTCTATAATTAGGATCCATTATGCGGAAATTGAAGTTGTCTTTACAGAGATGCACGCAGAATCTACCGCAAGGCTGATCAATTGCAGGACAACGATGGCACTTGACACCGTCATTGACGTCACATACATGTACTGTACATCTATAAAACAATTTTATTGAATCCATCGGTCGAACGTTCCAACAGCGTTATCCTTTATGGTAGGGGGTAAAAAATCTCGCAGCTCTGAAGAATTTTAAGCGCTGCGATTACAGCACTCGAAATCCAGAATTAGGGTCGCCATGCGTTTAACCGCCAAAAATAGCTAATCCAACCCGAATATCTCGTTGGACAATTAGGTTGACCGATTACCGAATCAGAAAATACACATTTTTGAAAAGAATAATCGAATTTAACAATGAACGCCTGTCTGGCAGCACTGACGTTTGAAACCAGCATAGATGTACCAATATGGCGGCTCAGTCAGTGTTACCAAATTGAGAAGTTCCACAAAACCAAAAAAAAAAAAACCACCCACAAACATCTAAAAGTTAGACGCAACAGAATTCTTTAGATATATTATCGAGATAATTTATAAGCTTTAGAAAGTCTTCCTTTATTCTTCGATCAAGAGATTTAGACTGGGTTCAGATAAAACTTTGAACGCTTGAATTTCCGAGTGATAAAACGTTAAGATATGTTTTACGAGCCCAAAATTTTAAATTGGGACCTGAAATTGCACTATTTTACTACAGGCAATGCTTTTATATTTCCAAGAAAAATTAAACCACGAATGTAGGCAGTAAAAGCTTAAATCTCTCGTGCTTTAGTGAGTCGCTTTTAATAGTATTATTTGCCAATTTAAGCCATTTCGCTAAAATTAATCGGAGAATACTTTCCGCAAAAAAGTTTTGAAGGGTAATGGTCTTCACTAGGTTTCCTGGATTCGTCTGTTTTCATCAACCACTTAAATGTTTGTGCAATAATATTTGGCTTTCAGACAAATAGGACACAAGTGTGCCAAAGTTATGATTTGAAGATACATGCTGTAGCGGAGCTATAATTACATTGTGTAGTGCATTCATGCATTATTACACATCAGCAGTATGGGAGAAGTGGTCCTTAACGTGTTATGATGGATTCATTATTTCAATGTAAACATCAAAACGATGGGGTGGAACAACCAACATATAAATTACTTAGTGACTTAAATTTTCAATATATATTCACCAATTCAATACGCATGAAGGCCTGGCATAAATTTAAATATGAAACACAATGAAATTCCAAGCAAAATTCAATTAACAACCCAAACTGTACAGAAATGCTAATTTTTAAGTTCTGGAAAACTGGAGGGAGTGCGGTGGGCAAGTATTTCATTATGAGAAAAAGAAAAAAAAAATGCGGATAAAATTAGGAAACTTCTAAATAATACTTAGAGGTAGCTACCAAGATATGAAAATAACAATATATCATATACGGACTTTCCAAGTTGTTTCACCAATCACGAAGCACCTTGTACACATATACTACATTTACCCATAAAGTCAATCGATGTCACCTGCGATGATTCGACCCCTTTAATATTTTCAATTCAAATGAATGCCTTTTACTTTGAAGCAACATCGGTTTTTTAACTGATTCGCATAATTTTTTCCCAGCTTTTATTTTTTCATCGTACAATTCCATGTTCACGTTGAGAACGTGTAGCCATTTCTATTTTGGTCTACATAGACATTTTGCATTTTTATTTTTTTCATCAATTCGTCTCGCAATGGTCAAAAGGCACCGGAATATATTCCGATAATTGAATTTCCCAACGCTTTTCTATTAAATAATGATAAAATTTTGGCACAACGACCAAAGGCAACTAGAGGTAGTTTTCCCACCGAAGCCATTGTCGCAAAAATCAATTCCGAAAACCAATGTAGGCCAATAGTTCCACTGCTTAATTCCATATTAATTCCCAAAAGAATAAACAACTCGATAAGTTGAAAGTAAAGAGCTTCTACCGTACCCTACATTCACGCCACTACATTTTCCAGAACGACACTAGGGTGTCACAAAACAACAGCGACTACGTTTGTTAGCAACAAGGGACAACAGAACAAGTTCCCTCAACAAACACTGGAAACCAACATCACATCAACATCACCAACAAAACGCACGCATATATTAACACGCATTGCACAAAATATTTCACAACATTTTGTTTTGTAAGAAAAAAATATCATTATTTGGAGCAAACCCACCCACTTGCATGCTTCATCAATTATGTTTTCAAATGTACTTTTTTAAATTTGCTAACTTTTTGTACGAATACAGTTAATCTTTCAAATGGGTTATTATTACGTGCTTAATAACACGCTGTAAATGATCCATAAAATGCATTATTGCTTCCCGCCCGAGTTAAATAATGAGCGTAATCATATTTTCCCCCTCATTTTTCACATCTAAATTGGATAAATGAAAAAAAATCTAAATAAAAACAAGGATATGAATCTGAACCGTTAAGTTATTAAGTGGTAACCCATTAAAGAAAAATAAAAAGAGTGTCCTTCCATAGAGAAGGACCTACATCACAATGTTACAATGCGCACAAATGTAAAATTTCAAAACTAACTAAAACGGAAGCCAAAGCAATATGGCTGTTCAGTAGAAATAGTTCTGAAATAGAAATGGCTTAGTTTCCAGTTGAGGAAATCTTGCTGGATTTAAAAAAAAAATAAAGCTGCATTTACTGATAAACAAGTCGCTTGTATAACCTGCACAAAACGAATGAATTCAAAGACAAAAATAATAATTGAGATAAAAATGTATATATCCATTATTCTCATTCACCGCATCTAACTTTTATCTTAATTAGAAAATATTAAGATTTAGAAAATTTCACTGCTGTCAACAACTGTTCTGCTTACAGACAACTTTCAGATAACATCAATGAAAGGCAAAATTGAATAAAATAAGCTTATTGCATCTGCAATGTATTTATAACTACCAGCTACAAAAGTTATGTGGATGTATATAAGGGTTGTCAAACAAGTCACAAGAAAACTCCACATTTTCAATGTCGTCGTTTTGAAATACTTGTAGAATTTCACAAATGGCAAGCCCCTTTATCAAACTAAAACAGGTTTTAATTATCCTAGGCATCTGATACAAGTAATGTGCAAGTAAGCAATATGTACTGCATTTTATATGTGCTGCCATTGTATTCTCCAATTGTCCAAATCCACCTAAACACTTTCTAATCTATACGTCCATTTTATCACGTAGTGCAATGTTATGGGTCATTTAATGATCTCGCTGACTTTGAAAGTTCGTTATTTGAAGAAAATGTATTTAGAACCAAACAGTTTATTACGTTTGATTTTACTTTGAATAAGATTCCTATAGCCGTATTGACATCCAGAACAAATTAGAACAGGATAATTAAAAACCCATTATTTTATAAAAAGTGATACCCATTTTGCACTTTCCAGACATCAGGAACGACTGAAACATTTAAACTTTATTTCAGCAATTTCATGAGGGTTAACAAATTAGAAGATAAGCGGAAACAACCGTTAGCTGGATAATTATAATCAGCTACCAGCATAATCTTAATTTGTCGACAGTTAACTGAATGCAAGAAGATAGTCCTTTGGCAATAATTTATTGGAAGTTCACTAATGAAAACATGTGTTATCAGTAGGAAATTCGCTTCAAATACTAACACATTTTACCAAAACCAACCAATCTTATAAATGTGGAATGCAATCTGGACAAAATTCAAACCTTCACAGCAGCACAACCATACTTTGGCAATACATTAAGGGAAATTTGATGGATATAGTTATGAGAATCTTCATATCATTTTATCACGGTATAGTTAGGGGAGTAGTTTTGAAATTGTCAACTGCCACAGGAACACGTATTTCAACTCCTCTAATGAAAAACTCTTTTTGTATAATAGTGCAAAAGATATGGCAATATCATAACAGATAACCAGACATACCCTATTAGTGTCCTCAGGTAGCAATCCATAGCCATAGATGTACCTTTTCTGCAAAACCCACACGAAATCCAAGAATTTCAGCATATGAGAAGCACACACATTGACAACAGGCACATGAGGATTGCCGCCGCCACCCCACGGGTTCGAGTGCGGGCTCATGGTTCAGTCCGGCGAACCCAATAGCACTTCCATGCGGCTTGCCTCAACGCAAAACCTCAATAAAAAATGAAATCACCGACGAACACAATTAATCCTCGATTTGGTTAATCCGCGAAAACGAACGTTGGGTTAGCGATACTCCCAACGGTTGTCTAGTGTGGGCCACACTGCACTGGAGCCACAGTTGAATGACTGACACGCATATAACAAAAGCCGAGACCCACATTCTGGTCCAGTGGGGAGCCAACAGCAGCAGCCGGGCTACGGCTCAGCATACTTTCACCTGGCGTCACGTGACCCGCTCAGGTGGGCCACTAGCCAAGCCGGAGGGAGGACAGGTAAGGAGGGGAGCAGGTAATATACTGTTTTTTTTCCAGGTATGAATGAAGAAAATTCACGTCTGATCCCGCTTTTCTCAGTGTGCCGAGTAAACTAGGGATGCCGTTCTTACACCGAACGCTTTGAACACCCCAAAAATGTGCTGGTGCTAAGTGCCTGCACCCATTAGTTTTAATGAGTTTTGTCCAGAAGGCACCAGGCAATCCCTGTTTCGTCGTCACTGTGACAGGTTTTCAGGGAGTCGGGTGTTTTTGTGAAAAAAGTTTTAACAGGCACTCCGGTCAACCAGGGTCAACGTTAAAAATGACCAGGACCGCAAATACACGTCTAGTTTGTCCTCGGAGAACATGATGTATCCAAATAACCTCCTTGCTCTGATGTTAAAAAGTTCTTTTCAAATAGCCAAGAAGACGTTGGTAAAACCAGATCCAGAAACGAGTATGCACAGTCAAAAGAATGGCATGTGAAACGTGCAGCGGCCGCCAACAAGAATGTTAGGTTAAGACAATGACGTTATAAAACGCCAAGTCCTAACGATGCAATTTGTTAACCAGTGGAGCCACAGCAGTTTTAGGTAATGGTCGTCCGAACTGTTTCTCTAAAAGAGGCTAAAGTTAAGTTAAACCAAAACTACCATTCCTTGCCACGTCCATTGCTCAAATCATGCTGCTTAGGTTTAAATGCAGCTGCTTCCAATTAAGGCAACATGTTTGGATTTCAGAAGAAGAAAAAAACCTTTTGCCAACTAGCGTACAGTAATCACCATAATTCAGCAAACATAACAAAATAGAATGGCTGTAACCACGA
This sequence comes from Ophyiulus pilosus, assembly GCA_033995625.1. Classification (NCBI taxonomy): domain Eukaryota; kingdom Metazoa; phylum Arthropoda; class Diplopoda; order Julida; family Julidae; genus Ophyiulus; species Ophyiulus pilosus. The sequence continues at coordinate 33,303 of JAUJYV010000137.1, forward strand.
CCAAAAGAAATAAAAACGCTCCCCCTCACCCCTGTACCAAGTTTTGACAACTAGCCAAAAAGGGACACACTTTCTTGCTAAGCCCCACATGTTATTGCTGGATTTAGGGGATTCCGTTACAGTACTCAGGAAACTGCGAGTTATATAAGGTTCCAGGGTTATCGGCCATGGTTGCTAAACAAACGCAATGGCAAAGCTGGCAAATTTAACCAAGGGAAATTCGCATGGAATTACGTTTGAGTTAAACACGACTGAACTTCGTCCCCTACAAATATGGTGTCTTGGTGCTGACTGCAGGCCCACCAGAGTTGAATTGCATTTAATGAGATCTGTACCTTGTTAATTACATTCCATTTGGCGGTATGTAGCAATTCAGAGAAGGTGTCAGACTCGGGCACCATATACGAAAAATGTGTGTTCGTCTCTATTGAGATTAGGAATGCCCTGAAGAGGAATTGACCGTTTAAAAACATCCATTTTTCAGAGAAGTCGTGCTTGCCATGCAAAACCAGAGGTAAGCAAGAGATGATAATGGTGGAAAGGCAATCGGTTCACATCTTTAAGGCTCGTTACCTGCACAACACCTTCGTCCTTTTATCCGAAGGCCATATATTATTAAAACAAGACTCCAAACACGCCACCCTACCCTGCCGTAAGACTCCACTTGAGTACCATTTCGCATCCTCCTCTGACAGCCCAGGTATGCAGCAATGCGGTTTGGCAAGGGAGCTGGCTAATTAATGCAGGAATTTCCTCGTGAAAGGCAAACCGTTTAGAAAAAGGATTGCCGCTCAACTTAGGCATGAACTCAACAAGTGAAAATAGAACACTTCCAAGGGGAAGAGGGTACAATAACATTCGCATAATTCACAACAGGCCAAGTCAGGAGGTGGGAAACAAAGTCATTAGCAGGTTGTCTATGCCTGGGGTTGTTGCACAACAGATTCAGTACAGATACCATATACTGTACAAAAAGAACTTAAAGAAATGAATGGTAGCGTCTTTGGATTTGTATTGCGTAAGATTTTAGCATTCGATAAAACCATTTTAATCAGCCATTAGCAAACTTGAAGTTGCACTGTATATAGACAGCTAATGCGATATAATCAGGCCGGTCAAATTATTGGCCCGTAAATATACCGGTTTAACATGTAACAAAATCAGACTGCTATTTTGTTTGTCAACTTAACGGTCAATTGTTCGATTGAAACCATAAACGTAGAAGTGGAATTGCATTTTACAATAAGCTGTGCAATTTGAAAATGCAATAAATATGCAGTTTCAACGTAGCCAGTACAGTCGAACCCTCTTAATTGCACACCGGATAAATGCACATATTTTGCAAGCTCCATGTGCAACTTTTGTATGGAATTGTGACCGGATATTTGCATAAACCGGTTAATTGCACATTTTCGGCTTGCCGGGTCGCTGTGCAATTAAGCGGGTTCGACTGTGCATGGCCAGGACCATGATAGTACGCTTGTTAAGCAGCTAGTAAATACAATCTTGTTTCTTTAGTCATCCTATTCATTTTAAGACCTTTGCACAGCATACATGCAGTATTTTGAATGACTATTTATATGTGAACGTATTGTACTATCACCTCCGCACCTCTGATATCAGTTTCTTCAGCAGATGCACATCAAGAACGTGAAAGACATGGAAAATAAATGGCACACCACCAAAAAAAAAAGCAGGTGTGGCACATGTGGTGTGGCTTAAAGTCCACTCCTGCCCACCCCACGTGTCCCATTATGTAAGTAAATGCCCAAAGCTTCACCGACCAAGTTGGACACATGCACGCATTGAGCGATAGACTTGGCCCGTTTAAATCTTTTCAGGGTCGGGGTTACAACCCCTCGGCCCTTACAGCGGCATTGCCTCATGTCATTCATGAAAATGCGAGGGAAGGATGGTCCCCTTTTTGAAGAGCAGAACTCGAAACCAGGGTTTCCTGTACTCTGTAAAAGTGTAAAGTGTAGACTGGTGTAGTGCTTCAAAAAGGCAGCCTGGCTGCAAGCCATCTGTCGGGAAAATTGAATCATTGGAAGTGGGGGGGAGACAAGATAAGCGTGCCATTTGTCTCTTTTTTGAAAGGTTGTAGCACATTGCAATAGTTCATCTTGGATTACAGCACATAGCGACATTTCACATATAGGATTAGGTTTAAAACTCCAATTCAACTTGGGTCAGATTCATTGACATTTGGTTAAATCCTCAAACTTTGTGAAGATTCTACGCTTAGAACACTCCAGATAAACGTTCTGGTGTGGGCAGTCTTTCAAGAATTAACAATTTTAAACAGGATGGTGGGTGTACGGAGTGCTGACATTTACAAGCCATACTTCCCATCTCTACGCATCTGTAGTTTTGACTCAATAACAACACAAATGCTTACAACCAAAACAAGATTCAGCGGCTGTTTTGTCTCCATGGTTATAAAAAATAACGAAGTTGCATAACGGTTTTAGAGAATTGCCAATATCAACGAAAGCGACGGAAATATGTAGCATTTCTTCAGAAAGCTTTATCAGAACGTATTGTTCCCCCCAGGGATGTAAAAATCTATCACTGCACAAAACAACTAGTTGGGAGAATTACGCCAGTAGCATGAATTTGGTAGCTAATTAAAATCAAATATGAAAAAAAGCGTTTTTTTATAAATACAATTGTCTGTCAACAACTAAGCTACGCAAATGTGCATTTTTCCAATTATAAAGCAGGCAGATTTGGGAACATACATATTTAATAAATCACGCATACTGCAGTGTTTTCAATCTTTTTCAATTCTCGAAAGACTCGCCAATTAAGGTATTAAAATGTCATGGCACACCATACGTTTTTATATCAAGGGATTTTCCCTATAAATACTTAATGAAAAAAACATGTTTTAAGTAAAATAAATGTGTTCTATAATACAAAGAAAAATTCAAAGGTTTTCTATTTACAAGCAAGTTAAAATATTCGCAAATTACTGTGATATACACACTGATTAAAAACACCGGCATATTGTGCAGAACCAAGGTCCGTTAAGCTAAAGCCCCGAATTTAGGGACAAAACTAAATTAAACTTGATCCTTAGCCAGCCATTGCATACATTGTCAATTTAATTGAATATGACATCCTCAAAAAAAAATGTGATTCTCGCTCACCCAAAGCTTCTTCTGCATATTTGAAACAGAACAAAGACTTACCTGAAAATAAAAGAAATCAAATATAAATACTGCACTAGCCCTTAAACAATTAAAAAATCAAAAAGCAATGAAGGGACACGTATCATGCATATTCTGCCAACACCCAACCACTACCACTATTTACAAGGTTTTTTTGTTGATTTTTTGTAAAATTTACAAGCGTGCACCACAAAATCAATCTCATGCACGTCAACCTACTGAATTCCATCATCTACACCTATCTATATACCTACTAACAATAGACAACAAAAGAATTTTAATGGCGCTGTATTTTCACACTCCCAGATTAAAAGATACCAGAGCTAATCGCTCCATCTTGATGCTAATATTGGTCTAATGTCGGTAAACGTATATTGAAATACAATAATTGCAGTAAATATAATGGGAATGGGTCAAAGCCCTCGATCTATATGCACAGTGACCAATGGCCTTAAATAGGGAAGTTTTATCTTATCCGGTGCAATTGTTTCTAATCACATTAGGCGTGGTGTGGTCGTGTCAGGAACCATAACAGCAGCCATCTGTACAAACCATGACATCCTATATTCTGCAATAAAGAGCAGCCAATCAAATGTCTTTAAAATAAGCAATCTGAAATGCTCAAAATCCCTGGAGCTGCTATATCGAGCGGAATATGTCTTCAGGTTTAGGACAAACCACAAACGTATCACAATGTGCTTTTGGAGATAAGTCTGTCAGATGCCCCAGATACAAATGCAGTTTAGTTTAAGACTTAGTGGGTTGAAAATAATCTTAATGCATGACAGCATGGATAAAACGTCTCAGTTTATATTTTGCATGTAGGTCAGGCGTTCTTCTTAATTTGAATATCCAACTTCATTAGCCGTTGACAAAACAAAACCATTTCATCTACCATGCACATAATTTTGAATTTCTTTCTCTATTTTTATGTCGACCCACGTCATTTTGAATTCAGGTCCATCATTTGTCGTTCATTCTTTATTTGTTGCTTATTGTAATGGAAAAATAATTCCTCGTGCAGGAAACATGTCACAGCAATCACATATGCCGGTTGCTTGGAAATCGTATACAAAGTCCAATAGGTTGTCATAACAACTGCGTGCCAGTCAGGTAGCAATTCCAGAGAAAACAACCAGCAGATTCACGATAACTTCCCACGCAAGATCACGTTAAAGAGGACGGTAGGCAATGGAAGGTAACATAAACAAAATATTCTGAGAAAAGTGGAAGATGTTTTTTGCACGATTTCTTCATAAGCACTTGAAGATAGAAGACGCTCCATCGCAAAACAATGTAAACGCGCAGACAGGACTCAAGGGTTTGGTAGGTTCAATAATGCCCTGAACACAAAATATATCTAGGCTCTATATATTGTAAGGAATGAAATTGAAGATTTTCTGGTAAGTTAGTTACAGACAACATACGTACATTTATGAAATCTAATGCAACGAACAACATGCGAAATTCAATGTCTCTCCCCTACCCCCCCTTCTCCAGAGTTCCCCCATAATTGAAATTTTTCACTTCCCTGAGTTTTCCAGTTAAAAAAACAAATTTCTTGACCACCATAACGACTGCCATTACACAAATTTTATTACAACTTGCTGTCATAGTTGATCAACAAAATTGTTTTAGAACACGACTTACAATGTGTAATAAATTTGTTATTAAACTTTATTTTTACATTGTTATCAAATGTTAGAAAATTTTCGTGCCATTAAATGCCAAGTTGACAAAAAACCTGTTTTGGTTCAAAAATATTTAAAAACAGATGAAGTCAATTTTTACTTAAAATGATACTAACATTTATATAGATACAAGGCTGGCTGAGTATGTCATCACAAATATAATAAGTATTAAATTGAATTTCCCTGGTTTCTGTTATTAAAAAAAAGATTCCCTGATTTATCCAGGTCTGTGGGGGAACCATGTTATAAATGACAACTAATTACCAAGAAACAAGAACTTATCGTTCAACACTGGATCCACGAGAATTCTTCGAAACTTATCACACAAAGGATCAATGGCTTAAATCTTCCAAAGCTATTTTAGTTCATTAAAACATCTGCCAACAACATCCATCACCACAAGAAGTGTACTTTTCTCCAAAACTACCATAGCAGGTCCACGAAATTCATAAGTGCCATTGTAATAGATTTGGTTCACCTCAGTCTAATCATCACAGGTCATTCAAGCTAAAGTACTTACTTTTCAAATATTCCATTAAGTAATATTAAAAGCATGGATACCTTATTATACGTCGAGACTTGCGTGAGGTATAAATAACAGTAAATACCTCAATGAATTGAGGATCGGTCATTGAATCTTGCATCACGCTATGCATTTTGCATTTGCATGTAGTAATTCCCACCGATGGCGTTATATATTTACATTTCATTTTGCAGATATGGGTCATTATACAAACTTGCTGTGAATTAGCTGATAATATTTCAACACCATTCAGACGTAATGGGTATTGATTAAACGAATAACGAGTATCGTTGAGTAAGACGGATATTTCCACAGTTTATCTGCATTACATTACATTGTATATTGCTTTAGAAAGTGTCGTTGTTTCATTAAAATTGTGAAATATTAAGCTGATGCGAATGTTTGCTTGGAATCCTCAACTTTTATCAATTTGATGCATTGCTGAAAGAAGATTTACGCGTAAGAGTTACATGATAATGACTGCGCCTGCGTCAAATAATGGAAATGCAATTAAACTAACAAATTACTGTGACGCTACCATTACACGACCACTATCAAGTTAGAAATATATCTCAACGTTATTAACGGTAATTTGCAATGACTGCATAACATGGAGATTTTCAAACAATGGTAAAAACATGGACTACATTAAAATCACAGGTAGTTTGATTTCTTTTAGAATTCGCGATGCCCATTTTCCTATAATTCTATCGACATATTTTGTAAAACAGACCTTCTGGAGAGTAAAAATGTTCAAAGATCTTCATGTATTACCTTGAAAAATAGCCCTAGCAGACAACATTCCTTGCAAGTATTCCCCAAGAGCCACAGAAGCGCCATTGGAAGGCGCTTCTTACGGGGCAAACCTCCACACGCGTTTGGCACATCCCGTTGAATTCGCGAACATGTAACATACTCGATGGTGTGTTCAACATCTTTGGAGAAAACAGGAAAAGACGTCCAGTCCTGCGAGTCCAGGATGTTGTAGCGTGCAGTTGCTGGAATTGTTGCCCTGCCTTTGGGATTGCGGTTGCGCCATACCGTGTAAAGTCCCGTTGCAGAGGACTTTCCCGGACCAAGCACCGGATGCATGCTCAAAGTTCAACGTCACCGTACATAACTTGGGGAAACAACGGGGAAAACCGAAAATCACAAAATGCGACAGAACCTCAAGCGACTTTGGAAAATAGTGGTTAGATTACTTAATTGCAGCAAGTCGGAGAATCAATTAAGATCTCATCATTCAATGATAATTACACATTCCAAGAATCTGCTGGGAAGAAAAACATCCAACTTTTGTCAGATATCTTCAAACTAAATATTCAGAATAGTCCAAACAAATCTCGATGGCAATCTTTTACTTTGAGATCCAGGCACGTTCGTAGCACACTTTCAGAATTGATCTTGAACCCTTCAGATATTCTTCATGAAATGCAGTTGTGAGCAACTGAATTGCTACACTTCCAAAAACTTAAAACTCTTCAGCATCAAAGAGAAAAAAGTTCAGATTCTTCCCAGAGAAGCGCCCTCTGTCTCCGCCCATATCTCACACCCCAAAAATGAACTCCAGAGATATGATTTCGACTGAACTTCTGTCCTTGAAATCTTCAGATCAAATAATTTCTATCAATGAAGACTGCAACCCGATGGTGCCTGTGACAAGCACCGCTTAATTGTGAGCTTCTTAAATTCAGAGAGGCAACGCTGCGCAAATAAATTGCTGCATCTGTAAATTGCTACGCTCTGAAAAGTCTATTCTTGGTGTATTTTCAACGGTTTTTAACCATCAAAGAGGTCAAGGTGGGCTAAAGTTACTGAACAATGTAAATGAAACATTCACTCTCATTAAAAAGAAACATTTTCTGAAGGATTTTCCTTGTTGCCATATGCATGGGTTTGGCACGCAACAAATGGATACCGACAGCGAGGCCATCATTATGTCCTTTATATAACAGTTTTGTCCTTTGAAATTTAAAAAAAAAAAAAATTGTACAATCTATTAAAAATTGCAATATCCATGAAGCTCCTTATAATGTTAACACCGCCAATAACAGAGTAACCGATTTATTTTATATTTTAGACATTTTTGCTAAAATGCATACAAAAATTCGTACTAGCATTAAACATGATTGAAATAAATCAGAATTTCAGATAAATCAGAATTGAAACTACCAGCAGTAACTTTGCAATAGCCATGTTTGCAGAGTTATTGATTCTGGTTAATTCCCAACTTTGAACTTCACTACGTACGTTATGGGTGAACTAATCTAATAGTACATAATAGAGCTGACAGACATTTCAGGCGATAGTCAACATACCAAAGTTTACGCTTCAGAGATTGACAAATAGGCCGAATAGTCTGCAGCACATATGCTTTCATCTATGCAAGAGACATTGCAAAGAAAGGTAGGTGTGCAACATCAACTTTTGCCATTGTGGGTAAATACGAATCCATTCAGTAATGGTTTTTGTGAGCATGAATGCGTTTTCAAAAATTGCAAAGCCGTTTTGTTAACTTAGCGCATACATGCATTCGGATTAATCTCAATAAGTGCAGGGTCTCCTCACCCACTGAATAAATCTAATAAAACAGTGCTGTACTCGCATCACGTGAGCATCCCATACGTTTCTCCTTGAGAATAATTTAGTTATTATAGACGATTTGGGTTAATTGACCGACAAGTCCCTCGACTACACGGAATTCTGTCCCAGATGTTTCCATTTTATATAATATTTGCAGATTTCAAAATATCGGGATGGACACACATGACAAACATGATCTTGCTACCTCTCCCCATCTCCATAAAAATGTCCTTCATACGCGCATCATTGGATTATATTGAAACTTGCAAGTGAGATTATGTCAAAATATGACAATTCCAGCTCAGGGCGATTTGGAGATGTATAATATTTTATCCAAACAGCTATAGTAGCATGATAATCGTTTTCCCCAATGAAAATCAACTCGTAACGTACATACATATCTGTAGTATCAACTCTAGCTCCATTGTCTATCATAATATATTTGTAGAAGATCTCCATTACGTAACATGAAATACACTTAGGTACTGTGTATGGATTTATAAACAGCCAAGAGTCAAAGTCACCTGATAATACAACACTCGTGCCAGTGATCTTAAGATTTTCGACTGCATTATTAGAGAGTTTGAGCCAGCCAACGCCTTAACGTTAACTTTAACGTTAACGGCAGGAAGGGAGGAGCCAAGGACTTAACTATCCAATGAATTAACTGAACGTCACGCGCACCCATGACGTTCATTGAGTTCATTGGGTAGTTTAGTCCGTGACTCCTCACTTCCCGCCGTTAACGTTAAGGTTGACTGGCTCAAACTCTCTATTGTCTTGTACAACGACCAGGGCCTTATAATGAGGAGCAGTGGCGGCTCAAGTATAGGCACTGTGGAACTGCAGCACCCTCTATTTCCACTTCCTATTACCGATAAAATTTAATATAATGACTCAATGAGTCCTTTTTTCTTTAATTATTCCTTTAAACTTGTACTATATATAACTATAGTAGCCATCTCCCACTGGGGGATCCCCAGTTTATACAAAAATATTTGTATGGAACTGCGCGCTTCACAGTTCCAGCAGCGTGGAGTTTGACTGTTGTAGCACCACCACTAATTTTGGCAACTAGCCGCTACTGATCAGGAGGTTATTGGAATGACGTCATTGGCAGGTTTATATATATATAATTAAGTTAGTAGAGGAGTATTTCAAATAATAACAATATTTCACGGCGTACCTATGCTCTGAAATAGATTTCCGATCAATATGAAGCAGTCGACATATTTTACCTGCATCATACACTGACACTACACCGCGATGCTAATAATCTGTACACTAGTTTACCAACCATGTTGGTTGGTATCATTAAAGGACACCTGCAGTGGTAGAAACTTAGAATGTACCCCTTGATATTACATAAGTGCAGCCTGCATAAGTATCAGAATTTTACATTTATTTAAATTCTAAAGAAATGAGAGTGAAACGTTATACGTTGGGGGACATGAATTATTTATATAAGAAAAAGTGTGTGGATGATATCCTCTGTGGTAAATATATTAAACAATCTAACCATATACTACTATAGCAGGTGGAAAAAAAAGAATGGAGTTTTTTACATATAAAGCTGCTGATGACTTATGACATGTACAGCATAGCGCTTCCCATATTAGGACATCTACACACCGAAGATATACATAGTTGTAAAAACCATTCGCTAAACAAACAGTTGTATAGGTTGTGCTGTCTGTTCTAGGTGGACAAAAACTGTCATATGCATTCTTGTTGGCCTGATCTAATTTGACATTTGAGACTAGAAGTCATCTTAGACATGGACCTTATAGTAATTCACCATTTGTTTTCCCTCTTGCACAAACAGCCACATTGCGTACATGTGTACAAATAGGCGATCTACTTTAAAGATTGAAGTCTGATAGAAAATGTTGCCTCGCAAGACCTGACAGGTAAGCTAAAAGATACGTTCCTCGGTGTAATTTCAGTTTGCTTTTCCGCCTTCGCTTCTTTCCAACAGTCTAAATAATTGATAAATTTAAGAAATGCTAGCTTGCACTTTATAAATGTTACAAACGAAACACGGTAATGAAACTAGAAGCAAGCACGCAGCCAAATAAGTATTGACGGAATGGTTTTTTTATCATTTTGTTTTCAAGAAAAACGAGGAAAAGGTCATCAGAACGCTGCCACTTAATTGTAGAACACTGAACACAAAGACTGCAATTTACAAACCGATTCAACTAAGAATAAGAAAAAAGATTACCAAAACCTATAGTAGCGAAATTAAAGGGGGGAAAAAACATAAAGGATAAATTTTAGAAGAATCGGGTCGATGACCCGTACCGAGCAATTTCTTGGGATAACTGAAACTATATATACGTCAATAAAGTCACGGAATAATAAAAAACTTTTCACGGAAACAGATGGGGAAAATACAGTAAATTTTTTTTGATTACTGCCTATAAAAACGATGAATGGGTAAAATGTAACAGCAGTACCAAAATATGCAGAAGAAAAATCAGAATCATACATTTTCTCATCTGAGAATCCCATTTTGTATCACAATCTAAATTTACAAAATACTGAGCCATAATTAAACGCTAGCTTGAAAATAACACTCCCACGATGAAATATGCCCAATCTATTTTTAATAATCTAATTACCGGTTTTACCATCCGATTTCATTGGTCATTAACCATGACCTTAAGTAGAATTTAAAAAATAGGTCGATGGGGCCGACCATAAACTAACCAAAGCATACATTCACGAAGATACCACGCTATACAAGTTGCCAAGATTCCCAAGATATAAACTTCAAAATTTAAAGAATTCCGAGGATTCGATAATAAAAATGATACTAACAGTTAAACAACGATAATAACCTTAAATTATGATAACCTTTAATGAACTTTAAATGAACCTTTTCTTCTCCCAACATATTGTAAAACTTGTAAATGCCACTGATGTAGACACATTTGCCTTAACACTTCGATCTTTATTAGATTATGCACTTATTCAATTAATGCTGCTAATTCGATTCCATAATAATCAAATAAATTGCATTAACTGGATCTGTCTGTGGTACACATACTTATAAGTACAAATTCACCTACAATAAACCGAGCTACTAAGCAGTAACAAATAACCTAACCCAGTCGTAAAAATGATGCTCGATATCTAATTAGTCATTGATAAGGTATTATGGAACCTGCCGCCTGTCTAGCTAATAATTACCCTTTCGCAAACTAATTGGCATTATATGCGATTCAGTGTATACATAATCAAAATATCTTGAAGGCGGCCTTATTGGATGATAGTTAACTTAATTGCTGCCTCCCAAAATACGAGTAGAAAGGCTTCCCCTTAAAGAAATTTAACTAAAAATATACATGTACATAATCACATGTGTTTATATGCTCGCATGATTTCCTAGCCCAAAAAAATGAAGAAAAAATAAGGGATAACAATTATACATAAACTTTAAAAGTTGTTTTCCGACGGATGGATGATTTTACGAAGCCGTCCTTCCCCATTAAAAATTATTTAATCACTGACCATGCAATTCTTGTTATTGAAGACACACGTTCTTATGTTTAAAAAAAGTTATAGCAACTTGTACTACATTTTGTATATATTATCAAGTAAACAATATTTACAAGTTCGCATAACAAGTTTATTAACCTTTTAAAGTAAATATAAGAAATAAGCCTTCCCTAGTCTCCTAGTCATTCTTTGAAAATGATTAATTTAACAAAATTTTCATTACTGCGGGGGATTCATCCCCCATCCCATCCCATCAAGGGCACTTTTGAAACCTCTAGACGTTAATACAGAGTTTTTCAGCCTTTTGCAGTCCACGACACACTAAACTAGCTTAAAATTGTAGCGGCACATCAGTTATAAAACACTGAAATTAAAGGGATCACACTGATAGTAACATAAACCCTCATTCCTGTAACATAAAGAGGGTCCTTTCGTTGCTTTGCAAAATCTGGTTTCAGAATAATAGAAAGTTATGATACGTTGGTAGAAATTTAATGAAATATGGAAGCAAACTCCTGTAAAAATCGCATTGCGATATATCAGAAGTGGTGACATTTTAGGAGACATTACATGAAACAGAACGAAATCTCTGCAAAAAATAGTAGCATCCATCCTAATACAGTGTATAATAGCGGATTTTAACAATTGTAAGCCCACTACACACCATCCCCAAAACTTCTGCAGCTCACAGGTTAGAAAACACTGCGCTGATATTACATCATACATGTATATTTCCCACAGAAATGTGGAAATACATACAGCATGCGTTCTATATAATTTAAGCATGAGTGAAGTGTATGGCGATATGCCAGCTAAAGCCATCAACTACAGTACATTTCCTAATCAACAGCTGCTTGAAACATGGAAGCCAGATACAGGAAAGAAAAGTTATATAGCAACTCAAAGGTAACCCATCTCTTAAAATTCATATTAAAGCCCCAAGATAAATAACTGCGGTCTGGTTTTTTTTACTAGAGTATTCCAGGTTACAGACAATAAGAGTTGTCTAGCAATTTTCGATACTTATAAGCTTACGTCTTCAGAAAATGCCAAAGCATGGCGCACTCGTACTATCAATAATTCATAAAGCGAATATAAAACTCAACCTCTTCCAAATAACAGCCTGTATAAACTAAAGACGTGACAATGAATCCCCACAAATCGATGTATAATAGGGGCCTAAATTACAACAGTAACCACCAGAATGCCAAACTCACCGTTGGACCAGAGTGACGGACACGTGAACTTACGAAACACCAACATTTGGAAAGCTCGCCAAAGGTGGATATAACCACCAACCGACGCAACCAGATGCAGAAATGGATCTAACTGAATCGCATGGAGCGTCTATCGATTTTCGTCTGATCCAGGCTGGAAACAATTCGCCACATTGCGACTCGGTCACGAAATATTTTCCAACCGTGGCATATGGTTGAACTACCTTCGTGTAAATGGGCTGTAGAATTACGTCAATGGGCACCCTTGTGGGCGTAGCATAAGTAAAACAAAGGTAACAAAAGCGTATAACCAGCCAGTGAAAGAATACGACAAAAATGAAGTTACCGCGCCTGTTTATTCCCATTAAAATGCAGTCATTCAAAGTCTTAAAAGAGTCCCAATATGGTCACCCCATACTGTAATGTTTGTATAATGAAAAATGCCACCTATCGTTATATTATCAGAAAACACCACGCCTCTAAACGGTATTTAGTATGCCAAATAACGATTAACCGTTACATTCTTTGAAGTCTGGCCACGTAAATCAGTGCGGATGAAAGGATCAGCGAGGTCCCATGAAAAAAATAGTAGCCATTAGATATCGACCCAACTGCTCCTAGTAGGATATTAGCGTCTTGCGGTTAACTAAGAAGAACAATCGGTTCCAGCAAAATTGGCATACGAACTTAATTATTCTACATACTATCTACATTGGAAGTAGTTACTACTAGAGGTACTTTTAACTGGTCTCCCCCAATTTTACATGAAATTGGTACAATGAAGAAGGCCCTAACTGAAATACACAATCAGAGAATACTTGAAAACAAACTTAAAAAGGCTGTGGATGTTTAAATGACTTACTCTTCATATTGTCGTTACAAAAAGGGATGACTTAAGCTTGAGTCATCCTCTAAGCTAAGCTCAAATCCTAATGAATCTGTTGACATTTGCAACAAAGAGCTTAATTTTTTTTTGGACAAGAGACAAGTAAGTGGATGCAAGAAAGGCCACAATCTACATCGACTTTTTTTATATTATCATTTCATCTTTCATTTAATGGAAAAGGGATTTATTTTTGTAATATTTATATATTTACTCTATGTTAATCCCTAAAAGGAAAATTCTGAGAAACGTATTCTGTTACTGAGATTGTTCTTTTTTTTTATTATTCCCATTCGTGCATGTGCATAAATTTTGATCATTGCAGGGGTAATAAAATACATGCCCCAACACGTACATATTTCTCGTAAGCTCCCGGTGGCGCTACCTAGTAATCATTTAATGACACAATAAATTTAACAGCCCCGAGAAACACTTAACCCTCATTGGCCTAGAACGGCACCCAGTTGTTTAAAGGCGACACAAGTCGTAGTTATCTGCTTTCGATTATCTGTTATCTGCTCTAGTGCTAGAAGAGTGCATGCGGTCCTTGATATTTACGACCCAACATTTCAACAGGGAGAGCCTGCTGGGAGTCCCAGAACACACTGTTCAAAGCAGACCCTCCTACCCCAAAATTCCCACTGGAGGTTCTCACATGACCAGACCTACACCAGACATCAATGGGGAACTGCCTGCTTGGGGTTCTCAGCAATCGATGCTGCCCTCTTGTATCAGATCAAGGAACTTAAATATGGACGCGGGAAACGCATGGCAGTTTAAACTGCATGGCAAGAGTTGATAAGCCAACCATTTGTAGACGAAATTCTCTTTAGCGTGATTTCATCCTCTCTAAAAACTACATTCATCACGGGACGCAACTAACGCAAACTCCTAAAAATTCCCACTGCATGCCACCCAAGGACGAGACACGACAAGCACAGCATCCGACACGGACATTCCATTCCTCGGCACCAAACCCAGATTTCGTGGGCATGCCAGCATGCGACACATATTGGTCACTGGTGGTCCTACCTTACGAGCGGCCGGTTCGGATCCGCCAGGCAGCGACGTCTGCCATTCAGCGGCTGCAGAGCCAGTCAGCGACAGCGACCTGCCGGGAAAGGATCTGCGACTAGGAAGATGGGGTGGTGGGACGTTCCACTGTTGAAGGAAGCAGGTCCTTGGTAGGGAGATGGTCCTCCGGATTGACGGTGGCACAGGCGGCAAGCTGGACAAGCATGTTTCATCGCTTGGGCATCTGACGCTGGCCAACGGCTTGTCTGCTTCTCTGGTACTGTCATGGACTGCTACATCGTCCAGTTTTACCACTTCCTGTATGGGCAAGTCCGGTTCAACAGCTATGATTTGTGGATTAATACTTTCAGGTTGCGCTTCGGCCTCCGTTGCCTCGTTTGGTGTAGTAAGTGCTGATGCGGCAACACAGCTTGTCAGAACGTCGCCCTGAAAAGCTTCGATCAAAAACTTGTGAAGCTGCATTACGTCTTTGGATATTTCGTTCACGGCATCACCATCAATCACGCCGTGATCATCGACGGCCGAAGCGTCGTAGCAAGCTGGCACACCATTGGTGGAAGCCTGGCACTCTTCGGGTGAAATAGGGCCTTTGGTCTCTGATGTGCCAGCGATTTGGTTGGGCGTTGCGGCAGCCTCAGAAGCGGTCCTCTGCCCGCTTACCTTTCCCTTGGCAACACTGGATTTCGGACCTTGAATCCTGGTCCCTCCATTCCTCGGCTGCTGTATTCTGCTGGGGATGTTTCCTGGGCCACGTTCCTTTGGAGGCGCCATGATCGGCTTTCCTGCAGAGTTTACCGGGCATTGCGGCGGCTTTCCGACACTCGCTGGCACCACTCTCAACGAGGCTCGTCCGGTAGGAATTGTTCTTGAAGGGGAGGCTCTTGCCGGAACCTGCGTGGTTGCTCCTGAATGGAAGCTGTGGCGTATGCCGGTGTCAATTCTTGAGGCAGCGGCTGGACGCCGCCCCTGGTTGCTGTACAGTGAGCACTGGCTTCCGCCGAGGGAAGAGCTAGACCCTAGTCGGTGGCTGGCGGCCAGCGAACAGGCGGACGTCGAGCGATTCCGGACGGTGAAGTTGCCAACGCCGACAGGAGAGACGCACGTCTTTGGACGCTCAGTCTTGGTTGGATTGACAGCCCTACAACCTGGCAACGAGGTGCGAGAGGCCGAGCGCAGTTTGGTCGCCGCCAAGTTACCACCAGATCCGACGAGCGACGTCCTCGAACCGCCCTTGGTTCTGTTGAAACTACCAGCATTGCTACGGTTGTTGTTATTTACTTCGGGGGCTTCAGTCTCCGTAGTCATCACGATTTTCACTTTGGTGGACACTGTGGGCCACGCCGGATTGGCGGCAGACACGGAAACCTTGCGCATGGTTTGCACGGAAGTAGCCAAGGGGGCGCAGTGGGGACCATCGGCCGCCTTTTGGACGGACGGCCGCACGATAGCTCGCTCGCGCGCATTTGGAATCCTTTTGTTGGCAGGGGCCACCTTGGGTGGGGCGCTTTTCTTGGCGATGGGAATCTCGCTAGGCCCTCTTGAACTTACCTTCTTCAAGACGGGAAGCTCTGAAGACGAACTGGTCGGTCGTTTGGTTTTGGCGTCTTGAAGGTCTTGTGGCGGAGCAGCATCGCATTCTGGCTGTGGCAGCGTCCTGGCATCGGCTTTGTTTGCGGCACAAAGAGAAGCGGATCGCAACGGTCCGGGTTTTGCAGCAGGGGGCTTACCACCTCGAAAACTCCAATAAGGCGGTGGAACTTCCTTCTTGGAGCGTGTCTTCATGCTGGCACGGGAGGCACCAGGAGGGGTCCTCGGTGCAGAACCGGGCAGCTTCGGGGACGGGGTGCCCCTGCAGCTTTGGATTTCGTCCGAGCTTCGAGGCATGCAGCAATCTGTCCTGTAGATGGTCTTCGGCCGCCTTTCCAGAGCTGGTGAGTTTGGCTGCTGCTGCTGCGGGGCATCGGGGCTGTTGAAATCTGCGCTGAATTCCCGCGTCACATACTTCGCATGGGTAAGAAGATGTACGGGTGGCGAATGGACGGAGCCATCCAGCAATCGACCCATCATCGCATTGGTGCTGCCCAATGGGACACGTGGCGCTTCTGCAAAGCCACAATGCATCTCAGGTCCAGCTGGATAAAACGGTGGAATCTCGACGCCAAGATGGGCGTTGGAATTTTCCGTTGCAGAAAGGTGGGCACTGCACGACGGTTCCATTCCCGGTATGGCACTGTTCACATTGTGGTTGACAGATTTCACTTCGGCATGTCGCTCTGGAACTTCGAGATCAAATGATCCACTGAAGGAGGCGCTCCTGGGTTGGTCGGGCACATCATGCCTAACGTAGCTTAGCCCGTTTTTAAGATTAGGAACGTTTGCGTGTTCACGAGAACCGTTTGTACCTGAGTTTCGCTTAGGGGTGCCATGGAATGATCCAGGACTCAGTTTGACTCTCGATTCTGGCGGCGTGTGGGGACACCCATTTGTAGCGGGTTGCAATTGGGCTGGGCTGGCGACAGAAGTGGTTGGACTTGACAGTGACGGCCTTTGACGGTAGGTTCCGAAGACCAGGTGTTCAATGTTGGTGTAGCCTGGGTCTTTCTTAAAGTTCAATGTCTTGTTCTTGTGGTTTGGCTTCTTTTTGGTCTTGATCCCCTCTGCCAACTTCATCAGCTTGTTGCGGTTGACGGACAGCATGGATGAGTCCATTGCTGACACTTTTGAATTCATAACAACTGAACTCATCATGAACACCTAATTCCATGTCGAGCTGTAGCGCTATCTGTGGAGGAGTCTTGGGACTCTGAAATAAATAAAAAAATTGGAAATTATAATTAGTTTGCTCTCATTCTACCAGACAAGAGTTTGGCAAAATAGGCTGCCATACAATTCTAAGTTAACAAAATAATGCTACTTTTATTGCCATTTGCAGTTGCAATTATCGTAAATTGGTGAACGACGCCAACGTTTGACTGACAGAGAATACCATAACATCGCTAATGGATTGCAAGATAACAAAGAAGATTCGGGATTCTGAAGATAGAGGCATATACCAAGTTGTCGCGATTACACCAAAAATCAATAAGACTAGCCACGAAGCGTTTGAATCCAGTGTTCAACTCACAAGATTGCTGTGATATGAGGAGGGCAAGATATCAGTTTACAAATCAATATTCCTCAGCAGATGAGGTTACGCCACCTAGGAAGAAACAAATCGGCATCGAAAATTGAGCGTTACGTGCTAATAGAGAGATTGAGCCAGCCACCGTTATCGTTATCGTTTCGTTAACGTTGACTGGCTCAATCTCTCTAAATAACCACAGGTCATTAATAACACCGATTATATGCCTTGATAGAAGCTTTATTAGGTGGGATGAATCATAATTTGCACGTTCGTTTAAATTACTTCAAATCTAATGTTTGCATAATCTTTATAAGAAAATTACGTGTACTTTGTCTTGCACTACCTCAGAAATAGGTAGCACTATAACATGATTTATCAAATAAATTTGCATGTTGCTGTAAGTAGCTCACTTTAGATGCTGCTACTTGATCAATATTTTACGTTACGATTGACTCGAGTTAAAAAAAAAACGATATCAAGGTTATTAATTTGCATTGTCCACAACCCCATCTTCAATCGACCTGTAATACCTGTTGTTCAATTGACATTACCCTTTTTGAATTTGCATAAACCGATGTGATTTGTTCTAGTTGTAAAGGCCAAACAGCATTTATAGTATTACTTTTGCTCTGTCAATTTGACCACATTAAAGGCAATGAAATATACTGGTGTCATTTCCTTATTGTTTACAGCATTTTCAGGCTTATAACACTGATGGGCTAATCTATGGGGTCTTAAACTTATCAACTAAGCCATAATAGAAAAAAATTACGTACACCATAAAATTTGATCGCATGCACAAAATTTGCATTTTGTCAGATTGATGTATGAAAGAATGTAAAAATATTTGACAAACATTTTATATGCATTTGGAAAGTTGGATGACACCTTATCTCTTTTAAGCGATTGGCATATGTATAATAAGCATGGTAACAATCAAGGAAGACTGCAGATGTTACAACAGGTCACCGTGTAACCTGGAGCAGCAGCTTCTGTTACGACAACAATGAAAACACGAACACGCTAATTTTATAGAACAAGTAACTTCAATATTGACCATTTCAGATTAATCAACCTCGTATTAAATTTCTTCAGTTGGACCGCGTTAATAAAAAAAAAAGTTTTTTAAGTCTTTAGGCGAACCTTTGCAAATACGATGAGAACCTGTTTTCTCAACTAGAGTGACAATATAGACCTTCATGTACTTCAAGCTTTTAAAACAATGCGGAAAAGGCCACACCACATGGCACTAAAGATAATCTAGTTTCATTTCAAAAACAAGTTATACCAATTGATAAGATAGTTTTATATTTATCTTAACGCGAAACTTCTATAGACGAGTTACATCTGCACTGTTATTTTTAACAGATTCCAAGACGACAATTTACGAAAATTAAAATAAAGATTTCCATGTCTAACCATTGCATCTTGAGCACATGAAACGACCCCTGTCATAAACTTGAAAGTGCTGCCATCAGAGCGTTCAATAACCTTTTATCGGAAATGAAAATAAATCGATTTTTTAACAACTAAACGTACATGTACGTGCTGTTCAAACGCAGCTGTGCAGTAAAAGCATTGCCAAATCTGCTGGCTAGAAATATGGCTAAATTCGCTTTTGCATGATTTGGAAAAAAGCAGTCCAAAATTATGAAGATGCGTTTCATTAACTAAACATGATCAAAATAAGGTAATCACAAATGCAATTACCCTTGACTTTCAGCACAGCTGCAAGAAGCAGTAGGGTACAAAAAGAAAAGTTATAAAAGTGCTGGAAGAATAAAAAAAAAATACCCAGACAACCAATTTTTTAATTTAAAAAGCGAGTCTGAATTTTTAAATTGCTTTTCAAACTATGCGAATTAACAAATATTCACCCTATTGTTTTTCTGAGACCCTGAACCACTTTATAGTACAAAAAAAGGCCAGTTCGGCTTTCAAAGCCTAAATATCACAAACAGATTTCAGAAAGATTGATGTAAAAGTATTGCCAATTCTTTTATCGACATAAAACAAAAAGCTTTACGAATGCAAATTTTTTGACATTGCAACAGTCAGGCGTGCCAATACTTCACACCGAAGATTAAATAGTCGATATAATACCCCGCAGCATTTATATACCAACTTTAAAGCTTCTAATTAACACTACCCCGGTAAGAGGAACAGCTTTTTTGGCTAAATATGGCAGTAAAACGACAAGGAAAAACAGCGTCAATAAGACAAAAAAACAATGCCGCTCCATAGGAGTGGCGTGTATATTGTCATAACCCGCAATTTCCAGCCTTTTAATTCCCTCAAGCGCCTCTAATTACAGGAATTAAATGACAGTAGGTACAATGGGAAGGAGCCCAACTCGCATAACACTAACCTGCGTTTGCTGGATGGTGGCCATTATTCAGCACAGGGAACCGAACCAGCACTGGCAAGTTCAGCACAGGTATGAATTACAAAGGGCGAACTCAAGCAAGAAGAGCATTAACACGCTGACAATACACAGGATTGCTTAGCACATATCTACAGCAACGTGTCTGCAGATTTGGCACGGGCCAGAAGTCCAGAAGAGGTAAAGTCAGACATGATACATCTGTGATATAACCCACGTTGTGTAACAAGATCCACCAGATTCAGAATGTGCAAGGAGGTTCCATCAATGTAAAACGTGTAGACCAACACCAAACAGCAGGCAAGTGGTTAAAGCAAAAAAAAAAAATAACAAAATGTAGGAATATAATCCAGAACGTCTTCAGCGATTAAACAATTAAAAGTCCAGTTCAGGCTCTGGAACATCTGCAAATGGCACGTTCATATCGGTGTCCCAGGCATATTCTTGAGTGCAGAAAACCAGTAACGTGCATTGTCTGGAATCCCTCCACCGGAAACACTGCCAATGGGAATGGGCATCTCGAATAGCGTTTGGTATCAATTTCAGCCGACTTCCAAGGCACGTCTTGGTGCGTGCAAACTGCTCCCTGCTCCAACAACACAACTGCAAAATGTGTAAGCTCTTGTGAAACAGCCGTCATCATCTTCTAATCTCCGGCTTCACAACCGCATCAGTACGGCGGTCATCAGAGCATGGATGCGTATAGCGGGGCATCCCGTGACAAGTCAGAAGTGCATCATCATCAAGTTATTTTTTGTGCACGTTTCAAGCTGAGCCCTACATGTATATCTAGGTGAGAATTTCCAACAATTAAAGAAAAAATAAAAAAAAGAACGCCCTCCTGTTCCACAATCATGTTCACGTTTGGTTCCCACCGATTGAATCCGAGATAGCTTGGAATTGCTTCACTCGCTGCCGCTTTTGAGGAAAACCTTGGTCCATCCTGTGACATTTTGATAGAAAATCCCAATTCTGGGTCACGCAAAGCCTGGACTTGCACCGACATATTGCTATTGCATCAGGCAAGAGGAAAACAAACCAAAAAGGGGGACGAAAATCTATGGGGATGCAGAAATGCATTATCAGCAATTTCATGGACTTAATATTCGTGACTTTTATAGTCCAGCACCAAAGATTGTCCATTTGGTTGATAGGCGGAAATCGTATGCATTCACAAATGCACATTATTAATGACGACGTAAAAAAAGCTGGGGTTGTCATCAGGAGGAAAGGCCAGGGAGAATTAATTACTTAAAGCAGAGTTTGTTTATGGTTCGCCTGATGAGTCGTTGGTGCCAGCCATTTCGATATCCATCAATGGTCCAGATGCGCACCCTCCAATTGCATAAATGAATTAGCATAACCAGCCAATGAAAATAAACCAAAATGAGAGGAACAGCTGAACAACATAATTGCGAGTCAATTTTGCACGGGCACAACGGTGCATTTAGAAAGAAAAGCTGACTAACAAGCAGAAACCATTAGAATGCTATTTTTAACATTGCAAGAAAAAAAAGTTTAAACATAACATTTGTTTCTGCGAATTTATTTTTTCATCAAATTCGGATGTTTGCATTTGCATCACCCCCCAGCTTAAGTGATAAAAAAATAATTTAGATCACTTGCTCTGTCGGTATTACTCGAAATCAAGCATTAAAGATTGGTAATCTGTTTAAGGGGGAGCTAAATGCTGTAAACTTTGCAACGATCATTTTAGTCACTTAAGTTTCTTGAAATCAAAAGGAGAAAAAAATAAAGTGAACTAATTATAAACAAATAAAAATAACGTTGAGATTAATTTCGTTCCTAATTTTTTACATTACAATTATTTATTTTTTCTTCCGTGAAAGGACGAAATGTCATTTTAAGCAACGATTCGAACTAAATAACAAATTTCCCCCAATAATATTTCATTTGTACTTGTTATCTGACCTAATCGAAGATTTATGTATAGTGCTAATTTTAAAAATTAAATTCGAAAATAATTAAATTTATTCAAATTGCATACACGGTACAGTCGATGTGTAAATGAGTACTGTCGAAGGTCGATACCAAGAATAGCTAAACTGTAACATGCAAAATGCCCCAGTTCTATTTAAAAACACATTATCTGCATCGCAAATTAAGTTATACCAAGATCAAATTGCAAATGGCTAGGCAACACATTGGATCTAAATTTGCAGCCTGCATGTTGACAACAGTCATTGTTAATGCATCAGAATTGCTTTCAATGTCATAGCTGTGCACTAATTATTATAAAACCAGCAGACGGTACATGTAACCTTATTAAAAAAAAAATTGTGGATCTGAAGTATGAAAGCACGCTTGATAAAACTGAGATGATATAGCAACAAAGGAGCTACAAAAATGATATCACTAGAGAAATAAAAACCTGATACAAACGACTGAAACCTAATTCTCATATTCCAGAACTATAATTGTAAGTCAAGCTTAGTCAGCTTTCAAAAGAACAGCTGGCATATGTATTGGGAAATAGACTCCAGAGTAATGCGTACTAATGATAGTCAATCTACATTTCATAACAGACTGGTATGTAACACATGACACACGCTGTGTATACTTATGGAAACGAAACCTAAATCATCATCATCATCCACAGTCTGTTTTTTGTATAGATACGAAATTTGTGAAGCATGAAATTATTGATTTCAAAAAAAGCCTTGTTGAGACTCAAAATAACACAAGGCGGATTGGTAGCCTTGTATGCTAGGTTTAATTCCCTTGTGATATAGTAATGCCACAAACGACCACATGTATTCGATGCCATCTATGGTCATCAAAATCGGCGTTTGTGGTTACTTAACATTTACAAGGTTACAAGGGGAAAGTATAGTGAAAACAAAAGCGAAAACGTGCCTCAAATTTATTCCCTTTTGTTGTAGGGCAGTGGGTCATTAAGTGAAATTAGGTTACAAGTTACTGAAAATAGTAGGCCTAAAAGAAAATACGAGTGCAGATCCGTTGCATATAGGATAACGAAATTCACGACCCACAATTTTGGACAGTGTCACCAAATAGGCTAATGCAATCGCAGATGTAAGGTGGCGCCCCCTCAGCAACAAATGCAGCTGCAATGTTACATTGGTGTAAAATTATCAGTAGAATGCAACAAGCTATTTCAAAAGATCCTCTAATTAGTACACGTTTGTTAAATATTGGTTCATTTTAACGACTTCTTTCAAAATATCCAATATTACCGTTTGCTGCAAGTTATACTTGCATTATATAGCAATATCGACTTTTAAAATTACACAATCCTGTGGGTTGAAAGTGATACAAGATCTTGACAAGCACAAGTCTTCTACCAATATCTCCTAATTGCCACAGATTTTATTCATACATGCAAACCGGTGACATGTCCATGAAATTCTTGGCAAATCTCAACTTAACACGATTGGTTCAAATGGGGGCTTTGACCACTGAAATAAAAAATTGCAGTTCTATGATACCTTTCCACAGCGTAGATACGTTTAGACGCACCTGGAAAGCATGTTGGTGGTCAT
Source organism: Ophyiulus pilosus (assembly GCA_033995625.1). Classification (NCBI taxonomy): domain Eukaryota; kingdom Metazoa; phylum Arthropoda; class Diplopoda; order Julida; family Julidae; genus Ophyiulus; species Ophyiulus pilosus. The sequence continues at coordinate 56,943 of JAUJYV010000137.1, forward strand.
TGCACTTGAAAAAGTTAAAAATAAAAGTGGGATAAAATATGGCGATAGTTAACTAGTAGATGGCGCTACTTGAATTTTTCAACTGCAACATCTGCATGACTCAAGGAATTGAAAATACCAAAAAAAGGGTTTAAATTTCGTGATCTTATTCAGTTAATTTCTTTAAAAAAAATAAGGGATGGAAAATCCTACCTACACCATAGTTGGTATTTTTCAATAGCTTACTCGTTTTTTCAGTGGCTATAATAACTTCATTAAACATTTCCTATAATAATTTCAACAATCTTAGCACAATTTCAAAAAACGTGACAAACATCTTGGTGAACTTTAAGGCTATAGAATAAAAAGTGCAGAAATTGGTGCACGCAATGAAACTAGTCGGTGATTTTTATCAGTACCAGTATATTATTTACACTGATTATTATTTCCTGATTTGAAATCAGGCGACTACAACAGTTATACGCAAGCATGTAAGTAGCTTCGGGTAGTTTTCCATGAAATTATGAATTCATGAATGCACTTAACTTAATTACAGAATGTGAAACACGTGTAACAAAATGTTATTCTAATCAAGATATAAGCTTAATGGCTTGGGAGCACGTGATTCTGTCAGTGATCCCAATCGAAGAGTTATCTTTAAAAAAAAAAAAAAAAAAATTTGGTACTTTTACAGAAAATACTTCTTCGTCCAGATCATGTCAATCAACAAACATTTTATCCTTAGGAATGCACGTTAGCTTAATCTAATCAACTAACACTATCAAATAAACCATAATATGTTGAAAATAACTTTTTTAGCACAGTTTTAGATGTTGAAACTCAATCCATTAACTTGAGTGACGTCAACTGCATTTTTATGAAAGTTCTGTCTTCGACTCAACTAGTCATCAGGGTGTCGTTTGTTTGATGGATTTTTTTCGAGCCGCCATACCACTTCATAGAAAATGATGAAAAGTTCCAAGAATGTAAAACACTCCTATAATACATTTATTTGAGCTGAGCTGACAGAATAAGGGCTGTAATTTCGATGTTAATTCAGTATCACTTCGTTTTTACTGATATATCACTTCACTGTCTAACATTTCCCAAGTTTTTAGTTTCTAAACTGGCACGCACGTTTGCTGTAAATTGTCATTACCTTTACAAGGTTTACAGACTATTGCAACTTTGTACGAACAGTTTTTAGTTCTGAATCTCACTGGAACCAGTTTCAATGCCAACAAAGCTTGTTTGTTTGTTCATTAAGCTCAATTAATAAGGTTTAATAGTTATAGCAGTGTGTCATTCACAGAAGTTTGACTTGAGTAAAACAGTTTCAGATGGTGTCGGAAAAAAGGGATTGTAATAAGAATTCTGAACAACTATTCTGACATTCGCCTGGTAGACTTGTCTAAAAAACAAGTAAACAAACCCAGGGGAGAAGATTAATCTATAAAAGAATGTTTGTTTTCATTCCGTTTTTACCAACGCATTCGGTTATCAAGTTCAATCAAGATTATGAATATTAGATAATGTTATTAAAATATATTTAAGGGCAAACAAAACTCACAAAGGGACTTTTTTACTGAAAAGTAAGTAAAAAATGAATATAAGAAATTTCCTAGTTATAAATGAAGTCATGCCTTGAACCCCCACTACAAAAAAATAAGACTTTCTTCACTGCCCAATTTAACCCCTTGACAATTTGTTCAAGGGATAACAAGCAAAGTAATTAATTAAAAAACTTGAACTCCAAGCATTAAATTATCTGTATCAGACAGCTGTCAAGTAAGTGTCATGCGTGCCACCAAAGAAGCCTCCAATTTATTACACACAAAATAAATATAAACCCAAGATTTATAAACATTTGCATTTTATACCCAAGCCATGCAGTGCCATTCGAAACTTACCCAGGGTTTATACTAACGCACTGAAAGCTTCAGCAATCAACCATCATCTCTCGCTTTCTTCCATATTAACATGGCCCGACAGTTATGACATCTGCAAATATACAAAAATGAAACGAATGTAGTAGGAATTACCTGTACTGGAAAGCAATAAAATAGTCACAGAGCTAGGCTAAATCCAGGGGGTTTCAAAAACAACACACAACCTTACCAGAAAAGGGTGCAAGGGGATGGCATCTAAAAAGAGTCACCGTAAAATTTTGCAACACTGTGGTTGTGATTTTCAACTGGGGCTGACATCATAAACAGGGGAACCAACGGGCTCAATCCCAAAATAAAACGAGGTTAAAAAGGGGTAATATAAAACCGCAGGCGACGTCACCGAGTGTTCATTTTTGCATTATTCACTAAGATTGAACATTTGACTTGAAATATTTGAAGAACCGGATTGAAAAACTTGGCGCCTAAGCAGTTTTTTTTAATGAAGTGAGTTGTTTTTCAGCTGTGGGGAAGTATAAAGCTGGCAGGCATGCAGGATCTACTTCCTGTCTATTTGTAGTTTGCCTCAATTGGCGACATAAAAAAGTGCACACGGCCTAGCTCAATTTGTTTTCGACCTTCAGAAAAAGAGAATAAAGTGAATAGAACTCTTCCCTATTGTGATAAGCCCCAAGAGCTCCATCTTCTTTCAACATGTCATTTCAATGAATGAAACTGAGCAAAATAGCCAACGTCCATCAAGTCATATCCTCATTTCAAATTTACAAAGTTCAATGAAGTCGACAGCTTACCAGAAAGCGCCTTATGGCCACTGAGTCTGAGATTGATCTCAAAAACACCAGATAATGGATATACACATCTACTCTACAAACGTCTCTAGATGGTTAAAATTGAAATTCAGAAAAAGAAAAACCACCACACTGATGACCTTAGTTATGGCACGAAACCGGCATCAAACCTTGTCCCGTGTGTTGCTTCACCAGTCACGACACGATAACAAAAAATGGCATCACAGGTATCCCATCAAATGCTTTGGATAACTACACCATATTACGATCCGCATTATCCCAAACCTGTCAATTCGGAATGCCACGTAATGCAGCACTGTTCGACGGAAGCCACCACCAATTATGAATGCTTTCACGTTTTCCCTGCATGCCAAGAATGGATTTTTTCTTCATGATGTGCTTAGGGTCAAATTCGTCCGTTCTTCCCTGCCCGCAGCACGATTTCTAGGCCCATTTTCACGGCCTAAACTTTACCTAAAGGCACGTACAACATTGCGCACGTTTTCATGCAGGGTGGCAACTGACATGAACCAAAGAAACCAATAAGAAAGGTAAACACGCGTTGCTGATGTGACCCATTTCATCGCACACTTTTCTTTCCTCAAAAAAATCAAGGTTGTCGTCGAGCGAAAATAACGCGAAACGTCTGTTTGGATCCTCAAAATCCCAACAGGGTGGATCCCAATGTCGCCTCGGCGCCATCTTCCTTCCCCGAGGTTTCCAAACCCTTGAACAGCCAACGAAAATGGGAAAACAAACGATACGCTCGACGACCATGACGTAACCAATTGCCAAATTCGATGCACGAGCACATAAAAAGACAACAACAGTAATTACATTTGTGTTCAGAATGGGAATGTGGTTGGGATACGCTACGCAGCGTATAGGTTTACACGAAGACCTACAGGCACATCATGGCATACCAACATAATATAGTGCAGGTGCAGGAAATTTCAAACCTTATTATGCAAAACGGAACTACCGTACGTACATATAATAGTTTTTGTAAGAAATTTAATAAAAAAAAACCTGACAAGGAAACAATCGTGGGTGAGTTAGCATTCTCAGGTTAGATAACAATACTTTGGTTTGTCTAGGCTGTTGATGGCAGATGGCCGAATCGACGAATTAAATGTCCTGAACGAAAAAAAAGGGTTCACAAACATGTATAAATCCTTTTTAATACATTTCAAGAACAACAACAAGGCATCTTTACTACTAGTGTAGTTAGCATTAGTGATTCAAGGCGTATCCAATAAATAACAGTGACAGTTCATCTAAACTCAGTGAGGATCACAAATAAATTTTTCCAAATAAAAAATCAAATAATACAAAATTATCCTCTCCATAAATGACCACTGCAGTCTTGTAGCCTTGGTGACCTCAAATCGAATAGAAAGAGAGGAATCGACAAATCAATGAAACATTTGGTCAAAGACTCAAAGCCAAACAAGTGGACCTTCATGGGAACCACATTTTTCCTGTTTTGGAATAATTTATCCTTATATGGACAAAATACAGAAGTAACAAAGGTACAAAAAAAAAAGAAACTATAGAATAAAATCAATACGTCAAAATTCCTCCACGATTTTAAACAGTATTTTGCGAATTGCTGGCAAGAGAGATAGATCATCATATTCATCAATTGCACAACTGTTTTCGCATGGCAATCCAAAGTCATAAATTTAATTCACACCTGTGCGATAGGCATCACGATAGCAAAACATAAGCCAAAGCGTAATCATGAAATGCACATAATTTTGGAGAACTGGTCACGTAACTCAAACTTGTTTCCACCTTAGTACAGTATGCAATTTTGTGAAAAATCATAAGAAGAAAAAAAAACACGCTAGGTGCTGGTCACAACACAAGGTGGTCTTGTCTTTTCAAATTTGTCTTTGTTGTCAACATTCCAACGAGGCATGTTTAAAGATGTGAGGAGTGAATAAGTCATTCAGAAGAAACAAAAGCCATTCACCTACACACCGAAACGTCCCAAGCTTCTAACACATGCCCATTCAGAAAGCTAACGTAAACAAATATACTGTTGGCACCCTATAGTGGCGATACCACGTTTCACTGATTTGTAAGCAGGATCAATTGCTGGCATTTGCAGGATTTCATTGAGGTGCATTGACTTTGGCGGCATGGTCTGGCACTTGCATAGCCGGGCGTATGTGCTTCTTCAATTTAAACATCTAAAAATGGTTAGCAGTTTGCTATTGGAGGTCTGTGAACCTGGCACCCACTATGGAAATACTGCCAAAACAATTTTTTTTCTTCCTTCCAGGACCTATTTACTGCTAAAGTACGTGGAGAGCACTTCGTAACAGCAACAATAACAAAGCCGTGTTTATTTTGGAGGGACCGAACTTGATTTGTCGATTTTCAGCTTTAGTATGATAAGGAGTCATTGGTGTCGCCTTGGCAAATAACGATAGCCTATACCCATGACAGTATATAGTGAGCTTAAACACAACCATAGCGATGACATGCACGTCATGGAAGAAGATAGTGGAGATATAGTAAGCTGCAATCGACATGTTTTACAGTAACTGCAAAATGTCTGCCTATGTCGCTAAACACTCACAACACACAAGTATAATACAGGGATTGGCAAATGTACTTTTTGGAGATGGGCCATATTGGAAATGCTTTATGTCTTGTGGGCCATATTGAAACTTTTTAGGTTCTATCCAGATTCCAGACAATATTGGAAATATGAAAAGATTATCGCACCTTTTCTCAACGAAATAATAAAAAAATCAGGTTTTGAATGAAATAATCTGCTATCTACCATATGATGTAATTTATTTACAATTTAGTAAATTAGTATATAGATGTGCAATTTTAAAATTACTGCAGTATACAGGTTGAAAAACCTCGGCGTTATACCACAACCGTTTGAGATCTTGCCTAGTATAGTTATTTAAAAAAAAACAATGAACAGAAAACTACATAAATTCTACAATAAATATCAGCTACCAGGCGAACGCTTCATTTCACATGAATAGAGAGAGCTCTTTATACCAATAACATTTCTAAAAACAGGAATATCGGTATACTAATGCAATAGCGGCAATACAATGGACATAGTTTGATAGGCTTTCTTGCCTGCATCCAATTTTATAATGGGCAACGTCATTCCCTGGGCCAACTCAAGAGGTTCGCGATTTTCCCCACTATGACTTCTTGAACTTTTTAGAGCTTATCCAGCAGAGGTATGCGGATTATGTTGGCCCTCCAGCTATATTAAAACGGTAAAATGAGATATTCGACTAAACCCTTCAAAGAAATGCACTGGCTTACATCATGCACTTTCTTAAAACACGTTCCTGAATACCAAGATTTTCATTGATGGACTCAAAGATGTTTTAAGATACTGAAAAACGAATAATCAAATCGCCATTTTGTTTGTTCATACTGTATTAAAAGAAAACAGACAATTTTGTATTTTTGAATTTCTAGTTGATTACAATAATGAATTTAATCATCAAGCTGGATATTGGGTGTCCCTTAATTAAAATTGATGACCATAATTGTGACAACTAACCAACAACTAGGACACAACGTTGATTAGAATTTGGAAAATTAAAAACTGACAGTCACATACAGTACACTCACTCTCACAAATAAATAATTCATAAATAATGTGCTGTAATTAATGTTGACGTTTACTATACAAAAATAGCTTGCGCATGCATCCATGCAACAACTAAAAATTTAGCCTAAGCCAGTGTCATAGAGTCAATTTGGGATATTTAGCAATGATAACTTTCATCCCTCCAAAACGTCGACATATGGCGTTTTTGCTCTAGAAATATAATTCATTAATGTCTAGTCTGCAACCCTCGAATCCCAAACCACTGACCAATGTGTTCAGACAATCCGTAAACCTAATTTATTCAAAATTCAAATGGAGTAAAACCATGGATGGGCACACCCATCAACACCACCCTGACCATATCAAAAGTGCCAAAGTCCAGTCCTTTCCCATCTGTATATCGTCCCTTTTGAAATTAATATACTTGCACATTGCAAGCAGTTTGTCATTTATAAAGGGGTTAGTCATTTATTTTGTTCAACCAAAGTTTACATCACGATTCGAGCTATTTCCTGGATTCGCACATACAAAAAAACCTATAGATAGCGATCTCTAATAATTAGATGCTATACACATTAATCCTTCTAGCAAATATGTAAACACTAAGCATGAATGATTCCTCGTTTTGATCACACCAGGGCCTCTTGTAGTACCCTAAGGCAACACTCCATAAACAAAAGCTGCTATCTCTGACATAAGTCATACAACTAGTAAACACTTAGCATTTCGCATAGATAAGGTCACTACGAAACCCAAGCAGTTGCTACGACCGATAGCAAAATATTCTTATTGACGAATGTCGTCTATTCGGAACGTCAAGGATGGAGAATGCAGTCTCAAATGAAACGTGACATGAACAATTCTTAAAACCTTTCGTGCAATTAAGAACAACATCTTTAGTGCACGGTGCATTAAAAATCCAACATTTTTGATATTAAAAGTTATCATTACCTTGCTTTCCAATTTCACCCATAAAAGGAATGCACATTTACAGTGCACACTCAAAATTGGCTGCGTTTATCACATTTGAACACATAAAATTGTCCTTTTCAAGGAAAATATTTTTCTGGCCTTCAGCAAACTCGACTAGGCGTGGTATCAAAACAGCTAACCAATAGGTTCAGTAATATCTTTGCTGACCACAGACGTCAACGTCAACACCGTACGAATCCAATGCCAAGAATTCAAAAAAGTGCATTCACAGCAATCCAGTTTCCCCAAATTAGTTAAAAAAATACTGCTATAAAACATTCCTTAAATAGAAATGTAAAAACTGAACAGACACTACAGCATAACACTTCATTTTGCAGTTGCTATAACATAAAACATTACTGATTTCAATGTGCAAGTACATTATATTGCATTTTGTATCGATTGCTATCAAAGCTTGTTTGATGTCAGTTGCAGTACTAGATATGAAATAAAAGCTTTAAATAATTAAAATAATTAAATCTCTATAAGTAGCGTTGAAGTAGGACTTCAAGGGGAGGAGATCCTCACGCAAACAATAATTCGTAACCAAAATAAGCAACATTCTTTGAAGAATGCCTATTGTTCGAACGTTAACCACAGTTTGAACACAAAAGTTAACTCATAAAAATAGTTACAACTATCAAATCCTTATTTTCAACCAAGGTCTCATCTTGAACGACAATGAAGCAAGAAGAACATTAATTTTATCCAGTACATTATAGCCTTGGTCTGAGGTTACAAAATGCAATCAGCATAGTATGTATGTAGCTAAAAATGCCGTCAATATAGACAATTTGTATTTGTGTAGTTGAGTAGGTATGATGAACAAGGTTATAACGATTTGGATACCTCGTTAATTCAGTCTTATGTGGGTGAAATCGGAGGCGAAGAGCCGGCACATAGCAGTAAACAACGCCTTCAAAGTTATTCCATTCCTTAGAAATAACCATAGCAAGTTTGCAGGCATAAAAGATTAGCATGGGCTAATTACTTCCATTTTAAGTTGGGTCAAGAAGGCTATCACACCCTAAAGGATGCTCCTCCTGTCACACATTCACGAATCAGAAAAAAAAGTATAGGGAGTCGCCTTATAAACTCATTTTCACTTTAAGAAAGATGTACGCTAAGTTTAGCTGCAATTTCGAGATAATATGGGATGAATGTTTCAGACGCAATAGATTAAGCTTGACAAAAGAATTGTTTAAACTGAAACAATTGGAATCAACAACCTAATTTCAAACTGTAGAATATAATTTGCCTACATACATTACGAAACTCACATTGTTTTAAGTTAGTTTAAAAAAAATTGTGCCAAATTTAGGGAGAGGTGCTGAGCATCTCTTATAGAGAAAGTGATGCCACACATTAAAACTAAAGCGGTATTTTTTTCTAATTTTTAATGAACAGTAACTAAAGTTTCACTGAAAGCAATTTTGGTTAGACACAACAACGATTTCAGAATCTTTCAAAACATTGGCAATTGTGCATCTTTTGTGAGACGAAAATATTCCTGAATTCAATTCAATCCCTTGGTTACTCTGATCCATCCTAATGAATGACAGAACACCAATATATAAACTGCCTCTGTAACGTTAAGTAAAACTAACCACATGCTTATCTAATTCGGATAAAAGTTTCAAAATTACACTAAAAATGAGTTTATAAATACTAATTATTTTTCTAGGGAAAATGGTAATATGTACGTACTTTAACATATCACGGGCTTGAATTGAAAGAAAGTGAGAATATCCTTTCCATCATTAGTTCAAAACAGAAAACTAAAACCTCAATTTAACTTATTGGTTGATATCCAAAAAGCAAGTAACATCAACATATCAAAGCAAACTTAATGAACGACTAAAGTTACACCAATAGCCATATGTCACCATTTTCATGAGCCCCAAGAAAGATGGTAAAAACACTGAGAAGTGAACTTTCACAAGGAAATTTTTAAACAATTTGTCAGTTCGGCGCCTTGCTATTTAGACTTGTTAGCGGGTTTATATTATTGTGTAAACACGACGCGAAAGAACACACACATAGCCATTGGATATTACTGAAGAGGGTGGCAGAAATGACATAAAAATTAGGGAAAATGTCACGGGAATGCCTCTTACCAACAAAATGTCAATGTCCTGTTCATCATCAAAATTGACTAAACATGCTGGCTTACTCAAACAACGAACCTAAAATCGCAGCATATAACAATATCAAAACGAAACCTGTCAAAGTATATGCCAAAATCATTATTTATGGGAAGCTAAATTTTCTAAGCAAAACGTGTAATCATTGAGAAGTTTTGACATAACGAATTTGTTTTCAGATTCAAAATCTAGATCTATTAAAATCTGTTTATCTGTTCGGTAACATCTTAAATATATTGCTACAAGAGTAAGAACATAGGGTTCGTAGCCAACACTACCAAATGTGAAAGTATGCGAAGATTTTCAAGCTAGTATTGTAGAAAAGTAATTGTCTATTTGAAATGTAGTCAGCTTGTAATCAACCAAAATAAATACGTACATTTCTTCCTAATAAGATTTAGCAGCTCGAAAATTCACGATTACTGTGAAACTGTCACGAAGGAATGTTCAACTTAAGGGAGTTCTGTCATACAAAACCGAACTGAAATTACACAACAACGTTGCCACATGCACCCCGTATCTGCCGACAATACAATCGTTATGTATTACAAAATAATATGAGTCTACATAATTCCCAAACGATGAGCCCAAAAGTCGGTAACTTCATCAAAACGTTTTAAATAATAAATCGCCGAATACTCACACATCACATTTGCAGCTTCGAAAACGAGCTCAACTTTAAAAGATGACCAGTGAAAGTAATCCTTTCCTCTTCAGCACGTCTCGTTACTTCACCGATTTAATCCTCAAGCAACCAATCACTTGGTTCAAATGAATTTCTAATAGCTTCCACGGATAAATCGCACTTGTTAATCCACAAAAAATTAAGATAAAATCACATCAAATAGGATGCAAAGGCATCACACGATTAAACAACACCACCACTCCCAAAATACAGGCTTGAAATCACACGTTCGTAAAACGTACCGCAAAGGAAGCAAAGGCGGGATCTTATTGGCCAAATTATTTTTGAACTTTTTAAATCCGCCAGTGCGCCACCTATATACACATTGAAGTGAGAGCACGCAGGGAGAAAGAATTTGAGATTCGAATGCATGCTGAGCCTAGCGAGATAACACAGTTCTCATTTCTCTCCGTGGGTTCCCACAAGCCCAACACACAGGAAATTAAAAAGATGGTGGCGCCATCCACATGTGAAATTATGAAACTAAAAAGCAGTTATACATGGTGTCCAGTATTATTTTTGCTCAAAGTTATCGATTTTGAAAATTGATAATCATAGATAACTTGACATTGTTTGAAAAATGTTTTTATATAAGAATTATTTCGACGCGGACTGATTTCCAGCAAAGTCCCGACTTTCCTGATGACTAGACACCTTGCATTATGTTCCCCAAACTACCTTTTTTGAACTACTTGTAAATTATACGCTAAATAAAAATAAATTCTTTTTACACGTTTCAAAAAATGCGAAACTAGCTAATTTTTCTAATGTAGTTTCTTTTACTAAGCAAAATGTACATAGGTTTGCATATTTTGAATTACACTGAAATTGCTTTATATTACATAATTTAAATGCAGTACTAGAACCCGGTTTTTCAAGGAACCAGAGTTGTAAAACTTCTTAAGCGGGAAATCTTATGTATTGTAATTTAGAGACCACAAGATTCAACTTCTTACATGGGAAAACGTGTTAAGCAGTAGGAAACCTTTTACAACGGAAAAGTTAACATTATATCTATGATTTCTACTGCATACCAAAATTAATCATCATTAAATTGAATTTCACATAGCATATAGCAGCATTTCTGAAACTGATTAGGTACCTGATGTTACCAGTCAAATATGTTAAATCAGTAAAACCAATAAATGTGCCATTTTATTGTTACATTTATTCTTTAAAATTGATATAAGAATTCTTATTATTTGTTTGTATTACTTTTAGCATTGGTCTAGCATGAGCCTTCATCGCTGACCTGGAAATTTTGCCTGCTGGGGGTACTTCCACCATCTCTCGAGGTTCTTTTAACATGCAACAATCTACACGGGACCTTAGTTTAAACTCTCATTTGAAAGAGCATCCACTTAGGAAACTTCCCCCATCTGTGAAAATTCCCATCGACCTCAACTGGAGAACCCACACTTTATGATTGAGAGGCAAGTGTAACCCACTCGACCACTGACGTCAGTAAGAATTCCTATGAAGATTATTCAGATTATTTTGAACTGTGCCAAAATTGTATGTACATTATGATCTTGCTTTTTTGATTTTTTTAGTTCAAATTTCTCTCATCCTTTCTATTCAAAATTACATGTAGCAATGACAAATTCATTACAAATTGCATAACTGCTAAACTATTCATTAAAAAGTAAGAAAACAAACGCTGCTTTTATTTAAATGACATACAGCAGATGCATGACAGTTTAAAATTAAAATGCAAATAACTTTGCTCATTAGTAGACGTGTATACTACATAAACAGTGGATTTATTACTTGAAAACAAACAAAATCTAAATTTTCATTGCATTTCCTCGCTGGTTATATATTTTCTGGAAACTTATCACAAATCTATGATTCTTCAGATCATACCACGAGTAATAACGCCTTCTGGTGGAAATTCCAAGGAATTCAGGCCTTTGGGATTTTCAAAAAAATCCTTTGCCTTTGAAAGATCTATTAAGCACTATAAAACAAGCGTTCAAATACATGAGTATTCATGTCAGAGTCGGTCGCTAGTTTAAATTTCAAGTCTGTATACTTTACCTTAAATGTTCTTGGTTCATAAATCGAAATATCCACTAGACATTTATAGTTGAGTGCCACATTGCACTGTAAAATAATCATAAAAAAAGCGTCTAATCATTTCCAATCATCTGGTGAATCCCTTCAAGATTGAACATACACAAAGAACTACCACACATTTCACTGATAAAATAATTAAATGGATGTTGCTCACCCTAGCCAAACCCTCCATAAAAACTTTATGGTTTGTTCCATGTTCTTGGCAGGCAGCATCGACTCTGGTAATCCATAGCTAAATAAAAGCAAAAACACAAATATGTGTACATTAAATATACGGAAATAACACCAATTTCGTGTCATGAATGTATCACGTTGAGAAATTATTTGCAGCTTTTTTGGGTTCCAGAAAAATTGCACAAAAGAACTAAAGTGCACAAGTGCTCAAGCCTACCAAACCTAACTAATCCTGTATGATTTAAAATCATACACGTGCTTTTGTCTGGTCACTTCCTTTTTAATCATTAGTCAGTCCTTCGACAGCCTTTTTCATGCAATTATATTGCCATGTCCGTATATGGATTGCAACTTGAAAACTTATTAAGCAGATAAAATTACATTATAATTGTACTCTTAGGACAGTAAGATAACGACTTCTTATATGGGGAAAACATTAAGCCAGAGAAGTTAACATTACTCTATGAAATTTATTCCAGGAACTGAAAAATTTGACTTCTTAACTCGAATAAGTTGTTAAATGGCAATTTTTCCGAGCTTAATATAAGCTCAAAAAGACTGCCACTTGAAGATTGACTTTTGGAAGGTAATCGACGAAATTGTAACATTTAAGGACGTTGAAAAAACCAAAATAAAAATATATGTGAGCCTTTATTTGAGTTTATTGTGAACCTATAAATACCGAAGATATCATGCATCTGAGTTGGCAACTCATTTGCAGATTTTCTTATTATACAATCAATTGTGCCTTTTAATTCAAATATTTAATACGACAACTCACGGCTTTGCGTTGATCAGCTTTCATTAATCTGGACTTCGATGATTTAAGTAAAGACTTTTGAAAACTTCGTACTGCAATTGAATAACAATTACGCTTCCTTCCATAGTGAGCCTGAAAAAAAAAATGAAAATATTATCACCAGAGGTGGACTAGCTATAGCAAGAGAGCGTTTTTAGGTTCATTTACACAAATCGGTAATGTTAGTGTAATTCCGCTCCATGAAATCTCTTCAATTTCAGTGAAGAAATACCGTCCCGTGTGCTTTTTGATTTTATATGCGTTTCTAGGGTAATAAGTAAAACTGATGTAAAAATACCTATACCTATGTGTTGCTTAAATATACCTTAGCGCGTAAAACAAATAATTACTAAAGGTGTGTAATGAAATTAATTCATCGTTTATTTAGGAAACTCACTATAATTAAACACATTCAATAATCTGTCAAAAAACACCAAGTACGTGGTATTGCACGATTAAATGAACTTAAATTTCTGACATCTCATTCCTTTTCGTTCAGAGGATAGTGCCCCTCGTTCATTTCCCTAAATAATAAGAGAGCGCGTATAAGGAGCATAAAAGCCTGCATAAACAGTTCTAGAATTTAACCTGAAATTTACACCGATTGCAACTGAGGAGAACAGCAAATCTAGGGCTAGAATAAACCAAAATTTCTCAAGTATTTTGGTCGGGAACCCCTTCATAAAATGCAATTAATTAAACTGCACCTACATATCGGATACTTAATCTTACTAAGGCTAGCCCATCCAGCCTGCATCACATTCCACAAAAATTACATTTAATGCTTGCGCAATTCATTGGTTTATATGGAACATCCCAATCGAAAGCTAAGCCATTAAAGATGAACGCCACAGACACCATCGTCGCATAGAAGTCGCTGTCATCTTTCGCTGTGATTTCAATAGTTCGGAAACGCATGGTCAAGCTTATAACGTGAACAACCCTTCAAAAACAAATAAAGCATATATATATATATATCACACTTACAGCAGTAATCTTGAAAATTTTTCGTTTTCGCCAGAATCTATGAGCGCCTTTTACCCTATAAAAATTTATGAATGATAAAAACACCATTGTGCACACAATTGAGGAAAATATGATATTTGGTTTAATCCTAGTTGACTCCTTTCTAAAGCGTCGTTACAAATTTCGAATTATACTTGGGTCTGCATGTGCTCCAAAGCCAGCTATAATTTACAGGGTGTCAATAGACCCACTTGCTATGTATGCCCATCTAAACAAACAGACATTCAAAATTGTCCTACATGAGACGTATTTGAGATATAAAAGAGACATTAGAAACATTTAGCAACCCAGAATTACCGGTGACGAAATCGACAGCACTGTGTTTTCTTTCGAAATGCACACGTGCCTGATACCGTGAATGGGATTCTGGGTAACCGTGAAGAGCTCAGTTTCAGCATGGTGCCTGCCAAAATGCCTGGTGGTAAAGTTCGCTTTTCTGTGTTGGATGATATTTCCTGCTTAAAAGAGGTAATTTCCGAAAATCCCTTTTTAAATACAAGAAAATGGGAAGTAATAGCGAGAAACTTGGCCCTGTCAAGTGGAAAGCTGTTTACCAGACGCAGTGTGAAAGACCGAGTGATGCACATTCTTCGCCTTTTTAAAACTGATGATTTTGTGAATTTGAGAAGGTAAGATAGCCAAGTATTCAACCTATTATTTTTTTATAAAAGTAGATTAAAATATGTGCATTGGGTGTACAGTGTCACAGCTAGCGTTGGGATGTAGTAACACGCAGTGTGGGGTTGTGTTGGGTTCTGCCTAATTGTTTGAGTATCAGTTACAAATACAAGCAAAACTGATTAAATAATACATTCAACACAGATCAGGAACTGACGAGCAATATGATGAAAGGGAACAGCTACTGCAATCCATTGTAACACTTTTAAAAGAATTTGCACCTTTCGGAAAGTTAACCTGTGGAGCATCATCGCATGCCACGGGAATTGCCAGTCGCAACAGTGCTTTAAAGTCAATGCCAGGTAAGCAGTCATTTATACAGAAACATGCTGTATAATTACAATTTGTATTACATGCAATCACGCTTTTTTTTAACGAATTTCTTGTTTAAGAAATAGATGAAGAGCCTGAGGTAGAAGAAACTTCTGACGTGCTGTCTTTCAACTGTCAAATGGAGGAACGAAATACGTCATCAAGCCCGGATAGTTCAAACTCAGGTGTTCAAGAAACTGCTCAAAGTGTTTGTAAATCCAAAGCAAATAAAAGTGAGTAAATATATTTAGAATATTATTCCTTCTTTATTTCATGGCATTTTAAAATATATTAGGTACACACATCGTTAATGGTACCACAAGATCCAGAATCTGCCATAGCTTTCATAATGTCAAAGTTAGAGTGTAGTAAAACTATTGCATTCTGTGACTGCATGTGCAGTGCAGTAGTCTGTGATTTACAATTGTTTGTTTTTTAAATTTACAGGAACCAGAAACATGAATGTCGCTGTGGAATATCTAAAGAGAAAACTTGAGTCAGACTTTAAACTAAGAGCCGAAGAGCTGCAACAGTCAAGCAAGAGACTTTTTTTGGAGGAGAAAAAAATAGCCTTGGAGCAGGATAAAATCGCTCTGGAGACGAATAAATTTACCCTGGAAGCTGAAGAAAGAAGAGCTCGGTTGAAAATGGAAGAAGAAGAGCATCGGCAGAAAATCCAATTGGAAATGGAAGAGAAGAGGCTACAAATTGCAAACAGTCAGCTTCAAAATGAAATGCTGCGATTAATTTTTGAAAAGTTTCAGCAATAACAGACTTAGATTGGCAGTGTCATATCTTTGCAATTCTGGTACTTCAATTTCATGAGATTGTACATGCTAGATAAATGCACATATGGTTAGCAGTGGCATTTCAGTGATACTTGTTCAGTTACCAATGAAAAATACCATCCCACCGAAGGACAATAACGGAATAATATTGGTATCATATTGATTGTGTGCCAGAGCTCTACTGTAAACACTTTTAGTTGTTCCTGACAGCACCCATACAAATTGCATTATGGCAGGCCTACTTTAAATCCATATAAACATTCAAGTTACGTCTTATCTTGATGCAATTTGTATGGTGGAGGTCTTAAATAATGGTTATTGCCTGGGACAAACCTCTGTATTGTATTTCAAACATTTTTTTTTCTTTTTTATATAATTTGACACAAGCATGGATACATGATTTATGTATTCAAATTTTACATTTCGTATTTGATTGAATGTGTTATTTTTAATGAAGTTTATTTTGTAAGATAAAAATAAAGAATATTTTGACTTCATCATTTGTTGGAATGGCCTAATTGCAATTACAGTGGTACCTCGGTTTACGAACGTTCAAAGCGACTATCGGCGCACAAAACCCGCGATTTAGATAGTCTATGTATGATGGAAGGAAATTTATCGTTGCATGTACATGTGACTTTTAAAAATGAAATTTAAAAATGCATGGGTGTTTATCACATGACTGGTGGACGGAGTACTGTCGTCAATGTTGCATGCGAAAATCATTTTAACAAATAATTTTACCGTTGTACAAGACATGCTCACATACGGTTAACATTGCTAATCGGGAGATTGCTAATTCTCTACATAACTACATGTGCTTTAGCAATTTATTTCCTCTATATTTAATTCAATTCATCAATTTAATTTCCAATCTATAAGCAATTAAACGTGCTATTACCCAACGGTGTGCCCAACCCAAACGTCTGTACTTTAAAATCTTTTATTTAATCTGTGTTTTTTGAATGGCCCCCTACTTGTTTGTTTTTCAAGAATCAATTGTAGTGTTTGCATCTGCGTGTTTAATACTGGAATGTTTGTCAGATTTACTGGCACTGAGGGCGCTATAACCAGGGTAACGAAAATGGGTTTTAGAATTTTTCGAGGGTACTTTCTGAGTGTTAAGCTTTCATGTAGGGAAACTTCCTAGAACCGTGGATTACTTAGTTTTAGTTATTGCTTTATCCAACAAAACGGACAGGATGTAAATTGCGGCATCGAGATTGTGCTTTAAAAAAATTGAATTTTACCATAATATACTGTTTAAAAATGGGAAAAAAATTAAAAACGTACAATTTTAGCAAATTTAAAACAGAGACAAAGTTTCTTTTAATTATGCCATTTTTTCAGCTTACATTTTATTCTGAATTTAAATTTCCACAATCAATATTGATTTAACTTTTCAACTGAAATACTGTATATAAATTAAGTTGCTAGGAAACAGTTTTTAAAAACATGGCATGCATCCACTGCCCTCTAACGGCATTTCAGCTTTACCTAAAAGTCTGCATGAAGGCCATAGTAAACTATAGTGCGAAGTCTTCAAGGTAAACTACAAAATACATGCTAATCATATATAAAAAAATAGAAATTAAGGAATATAAATATAGGCTCGTTAAATAAATGAAATTTGGCTAAAATAACATTCTTTAAGATAAAGAAGTTTCCGTTGCATCCTTTCACGCATTGATTTTCATCATTAGCAGGATTTGTGGACGACCCTCGAAACATTGATAATGGAGAGTGGTGGTCGGACAGGTCGCTCTTGCGTTTGTGGTTAGACGTTTTGGGAAATTCACCATTACAGTTCAGTAAGTTGACTATTTTATAATCCGTCGATATAAACCCACGATTTTAGTATTTTAGCTAAGCATATATTACTAATCCTTGGTTGCTAGGGTAGATGTTTTCCGTGTTGCTAAAATGGCTCCATGCATCGATGCATATCCTATATAGTATAGGGCTAGTACAGTGGATGATGACGGAGGGCATTGATAGCCTTCATGATCATTCCCTCATTGTTTAAAAAAATATATACATATTATTCTGGCGCTATATTTCAAGAAAACACTTCCAGTCACAAGTAATTACTTGTCAGATCTTATTTTGATTGTATAGTTGACCAAGTCATGACTGTTCCTGTAAATGCGGCAATAATAAAAAAAAATTGGTGCAGGGGCAACTCATAAAGTTGAAGCTTCGTCTTTTTTGAAAAAAATAAGTTTAGGTTCAGAATTAGAATTAACAGATACGTTATTGAATTATACTATCCTAACAAAACATCGAATTTAGAATCTGCATAGCTCAACGTTCAACCCATCAACTGCAAATTTACATGTTAATCGCAGTAGGTAATTCACCTTAGTTACGTGAAATGCCTTATATTACATGCATGCGCAAGGTGCAGAATATTAAAAAAGCGTACAATTTTTTCATTCCTTGGGTCGATTTTATTGTCATGATTTGGACAAAATTTATGCAAATTAATTTTCAACTTAGAAGAAATCAATTTCGTGACTTGGGCTATCATGTTGACCGAAAATGTTGTCCAGTACGTGTTTTCAATCTTTTTCATCTCACGAATTTTCTTCACAAAACAAAATAAAATAAGGTTTCAACAAAATAATTAATGCTCTCTGCCTAATGGTTTATATTTACAATTAGTATGTAGAAAGAAAATGTTTGACCATTCTGCAAACTTATGTGTGTGGCACACCTGCCAAAAATTGTAAAATGTGCATGAAAATAATAAAGTTTGCATAAAAATGCTTATAAATTTCGGACCCAGGTCGCTAGAATTTAAACTGCTAAAGGACTTCGAAGATCGAAACTGCCCTTGCCATAAACCACGTGACAAACTAGTAATAACGCAGAAAAATTGAAATTCACCAACATGCGACTTTTGCTGGCATTAGCCTCTCACACTATATAAGGAGCTTGATCTGCGTTGTTAAAAATGTAATTGGAATTCATTAAACATGTTCTCCTATTTCTTCATTGTAATAGTAGAGATAAAACAATGCATAATTGAAATCTTAACCATGGTTGCACTGCATGGTGCAGGGGTCTAAATAAACGTACCAAACTTATTTTGAAAATATTGTGTTGCTTATTTATGAACGCGTTTTCTAACCTTGCGATTGAAAATATTTAAAGAAAGTTTTAGACTATCATTGTTATGAGTATGTGGAAAGCACCGACCAGTGGGATATGAATATTTACAAAAGCTTTTCAATGATTACCGTTACTGGACAATTAGAACGCCGAAATTTTAAAAATAACATGTTAAAGGCTAATATGGCACCTTGCTGCTGCGTTGGGATAATGCAGATTTTTGCATTTCTATCCATATTTGTCAACACAATTATTTTAAACACAATATTTAGTAGAATTCAACTAATTGCAAATTCCAACACTGTATATTTAAAGTGTCAGTATAGGTAGCAAACTTTTATTGCTAAATTCATTACTGGCATTATTCGCGTTAATACATCAATATTATATGTTGTTTTTTTTAAATGGCTGTGATGTGATTCATTTTATGATGACACCTTTCTGAGTCAGTTGAGGCGTGTTTAACAAACAATAAGCTACCTACCTGGGTAACATTTAATATGGTTAGTGTATTTGGTAGCCTCTTTGAAATCAAGGTTATTCAAGTTTCCTCATGAACAGCAGTGAATCCAAAGCTGTGAAGGCTGAACCACAAACCGGTTAATTATAAATGTCCTGCGACAGCATTACATTTTTATATATAAACGTAGGCACTTTTTACGTCAGGGAATTTTTTGTTGTTGCCTAATACTTCCAACATGCTGGCTTGCTATGAATGGTTGGTTGATTGTTAGACTTATGATACCTCCTGTATAGCCAGCCTGAGACTGACAATTAATATGATTAACAGCTCAGGAAACATAGGACTAAGATACTCGAGTATATTAAAATTTAATAACAGCCCGAGTGTGGAGAGCTTAATTAAGGATAATTAATGCTTATGAAAATCCTTGGAAAATGATTAAAAGATTTAGAAATGCTCTTGCGTTTGTGGTACATTGCATAGTGCAAAAAGATACAATTTAAGAAACATGTCCTGACGTTTTTAGTGATGGTTAATTCATGTATCACTTAATAAAAGATGCATAATGGAACTTTATACAACAATTCAAATTGAATTGAAGGCTATTTCTAGTATCTTTTGGAAAAGTTGAAACATATATTGGAAACATGTTACATGCAGCACATGCATCTTTACAAACTGAAGTAGTCAGACATAATAGATGTGTTTCCTATTACAATGAATACAGTAACTACACGCAACATGAATAAATTCTTACCTGGAATCATCCATCGATTTTGTTGTCATGATGTTTGGGCAATGATGTCGCATCAAGTTTTTACAAAAATAGCACGTTCTGGCATTGTAAAATAGATTCTTTATTTGAAGAATCTTATGGCAATTCCACAAATTCTGGAAAAAGTACAGAAAAGTTTATTTTTCGATTAAAATTACATTAGTCATGAATGTTTTATAATTTTTGGAATTAGTTTGGTTAAATTGGTACGTGAAATAAAACTGTAGATGAGACAAAACTACTTAAATGTGGGTACAAAAAATCTGCTACAGTTCGTATGTGATTTTTGTTTTAAGTTATTCTTAAAAACTGCAGACAGTAGTAGGTGATTAAAGTTTCGCATTATTTCATTGCATTTTGAATAAAACTTGCTTTAATATAGTAAATGTACGACCGTGTTTTGTTCATCCATTATTAATGAAAAAACAAAAATATAATCGACCACTCAAAAGGCGTGAAAAATCATATTTTCATATGGGTATCATAAAGTGGGTACTATAGGAAACAAATACTATGTACATATGCTTTTCTAAAATGAATTTGTAATACTATATCAAAGTAGTCTTAAAGAATAAATTGATTCACGTTCTTAAGACTGGTTATGTGCATTTTTCATGTGACATAATAGTTTTGTCTGGACATTATATGTTTCAGGTTTTAAGCAAAGCAATAAGAACAAAGATAAACTTAGTAATAAGATACATAAAATTTGCCATTATCTCATTTCCGCGTCTAAGCATCGTGAAAACGTAATTATCGTCCTACTCACACGATTCTAACTGCTAAACCAATCGAAACTTAATTTTCAGCTCTGCAGCTAAGTGAGACGTCACTTAAATAAGATGATGTAATAATTACGATATTTGGTGTAGTTGTACAGAGTGCCTAAATTTCAAAGTCAGTCGAAAATGAACAAGTGATCTTCAATTCAATATTGCTCAATACTATTCAAAGCAGCCTTGCTTTACACTGCCAAAAATCACACCATATGTACAATAGTGGGTAGTTGTGGAATTTTCAATGAAGCGTTAAGTTGAAATTAAATACATGAATATTAATTTAATTGATTGTTATCAGCTCATGCACGTGTGTTGACTTTTGATTGATGCGATTGCGTCAATCTGTAAGATGGCCATGATAATGTTGTAGTCAATTTCAGTGCTGATATTTAGTTATGTTGCAAACATTTCTGTAGACTAATTTTTCTAAGCATCACGCTTATGCTAAATGAATCATTTTGTTTTAAAATTGTATATAAAGAATCATATTATTTTGCTCAAAACCCGTTCAAAACACAATTCTGAAAAGGCAAATCTAAATTAATTAACCTAGTTTTGAATTTGAAGTTAACTGGTACATTTAACATGTATACTATCTTAAAAGTACTTTCAACTAGATTAGACCAATAACTATATGTAATTAAGCTGGTTCCTTGTGCTCACTAAGCTATCATTTAGTGGCATTATACTTTTAAAGTAAACTACATTTGCATCCTCGTTTGAACTAAGGTGCGTGTCTGGTCAATGCCCTCTCTTTCAGCAACCGGGATGCATGAAATGCTCGGGTGCTCCACCCTTTTTAATACACGATGCATCAGTGGCCATCACATGTTCAGGTCTATAGGGAAAATACGAGCATTATCATGTGCCATTAAGCATTTTCATAAATTGTACAAGCACGAAAGCATGACTCTTGCTTTGAAAAATCTGTAAAATTGAAGGAAAACAATTGGTTTTCAAGGATTTAGATAAATTTCACAGAGAAGGTACGTTAGAATGGATGAAATTTCTAATCACAGAAAAAATACATGTACATCATTGCGCAATATTAACTTTAATTGGAATACTAGAATCTTCTAATCAGGAGTATAAAAGCAAAGGAAAGAGCTAATTATGTAAATATTGCACTATTATGTAGCTGTTATATTCAAAAGAGTGACCTGCATGGTATTACTTTTAAGAAAAAATAATTGGACCAATTAAATGATTGCATAGGATAAGTACTGTACATTAAGTTATCGACCACAATTACTCAAAGCAAGCATGAAATAAGCAAATGCCTTACAAAGTAATTGAAAATAAATAATTAATAACGTGGACTGGTTGGTATTAGCTGCCCACGTAGCAATAATACCAGTATTGGGTTATATTATGCAATTATCTCTACAAGCAGTGTTTTACTATTAATGATGGATTTACGAATAATTTATTACGTAACCTAAAGAAAATTGTACCAGGTTAAGGCAGATAATTCAAATTTATGATCATAACAAATAAACGTTCAGATTTCATCATTTTATAAACAACCAAATAGTCAAGCATTAACTGTCCAAAACTTTAAAACCAGTTTAAAAATATTCTAAATTTCCCTCAACAAATTCCGGATTTTTCAGTGCAGTCATAGATTTTTCCCCAGAGTAAAGAAGTGAAAGTTGGGATTATTTAGTCTAGCTATCATAATGCTCGGGCGTGGCTCATGGGAGCAATATTAATCCAAAAAAGAAGACAAAAATTGATTACTTCAATGGCAATGATGGCCGGAAACAGCTACAATACATCATGTCATTCACAGAGGAAAGTCATGAAGTTACGTGCAGTTGCCATGAAGTTAAGGGGACCGCCCGTCACACGTTCAGAAATCATCCAACCATCCATTTAATGCATGCATGATGTTCATTTTGCAGGAGAAGCAACTCAGGATGGTTGATTACATCCGAGGAAAGAAAGCTTACACAAAATGGGACGCCGACTCGGAAAATGTAGACATTGAATATCATGAGGGTCCCAAGGCATCTAGCACCGATGGTTGGCTCAGCGGAAGCAAAGGCAAAGCAATTAAGGTAGGACTGTGATTACAACTTGAACATGCATATATGGGATATCGGTCTAGAATATGCAAAGTATGCATAATATTGGAAAATTTAACTGATTTGGGTTGAATTTATTGGTGGTTCCAGATCCTTTTGATCCTACTGCTTTTCTCTCTGGGGTTAATTATTGGTTACTTCATTCGACGTGGAGTTCACGAGCAACTTTTTCCGCCTCCACTTGTAAATGGCTTTCCAAAAGCATTCCACTATAGCTTCGAAAATTCCCGCTTTTTGCAAGAGGAAATCAAAGGATATAATATCAAAGAATCTCTAAGGTTGGTAGATTTAAACGTAGTTATTCAAATTTTAAACAACTGATTCATTAATACTATAAATGCATCATATTTTTCCAGAAATTTTAGCTTAAAACCACGGCTTGCAGGAACGGCATCTGGAAAGGAGATTGCCGATACCATTCTGGAATATTGGGAAGAACATGGTCTTCAGAAAGTCAGGATACAGAGATACAGAGTACTCCTTTCATACCCATCACAGTAAGTCGTCATACAATAACTTGTTCGCCAAAGAAAATCTTGTTTTGTGACGTCCCTAACCATAACACAGAAATTAGTCATCACTGGCAGATTTAACGATACCCGGTTTTTGTATTTCAGAACGCAGACAAACATTGTGTTTATAATCGATGAAAGTAAGAATGTCACAGTTGCCAATATCACAGACAGCCCTGTTTCTTCAGACCTGAAGCCCTATTTTGCATACTCGGCGGCTGGCTCAGCAACGGTAAAAACTTTACAAGAATTGTTACTTTAGGATTTAATGCACGTGCACACATTTAAAAGCGGTAATTTTATTTAGGGTAAGCTCGTCTATGCGAACTATGGACGCCAGCAGGATTTTGTTCTGTTGGATAAACTTAACATTTCAGTGCATGGTGCGGTGGTCATCATGAGGCTGGGGAAAGCTCACAGAGGAGACAAAGTAGGAAGTTTAGCCAGCCAAAAGATGAGAAAAGAGATGATGATTTTAAAAAATGTTAACTGCTACCTAGTTTCTATGTTCAGGTTCGCTGGGCCGAAGAGAGAGGTGCAGTCGCAGCCCTTTTGTATCCTGATCCTGCCGATTACGTTGGGGATTTGGCAATATTCCCCGATGGAATTGGTCTCCCTGGTGATGCCATCATTTATGGCAGCTTGAAGACATACCCAGGCGATCCGGAAACGCCTCGCCTTCCATCCATCGGTTTGTGTCCCAATTAAAGCGAGTATTTCCATGTCACAATTTGCATCTATCATATTAATCTTGCTTGCGCTTGAAATTGCAGATAAAGCCTATCGACCTCCTCCTGGCTCATATTTAGGGCTAAGAGCAATCCCAGCTCAGCCAATCAGCTATAACGATGCACGCCTTTTGCTAAGGTAATTGGTTATCAGCAACAAAATCTTAGCTTTTTTTTAAGCCACGTCCTTCGTCGTCCTTGCAAAATTGATTTTTACAGCTCGTTGCAGGGCGAGGGCAAAATGCTCAATTATTTACAGGCTTAATGGAAAACCAATTAACGTTATTTTCTCCTTTAGTAATATGGCGGGGCCAGATCCTCCACCTGGGTGGCTTGGAGATCTCAGTGCTAATTATCATTTGGGACCTGGATTTTCGGCACCAAATCATACACAGTAAGTACCCTTTCCTGTCTGGAGCACTAATACTCATCTATCAAACTAATGTGCTGTTGCAATTTTTTAAATCCTTAGCGCTGTCACGGTTGAAGTGCATAATCAACTCCTGCGAAGAGACATTTTCAATGTCTTAGGGGTTATCGAGGGGATGTATGAAGCTGGTAAGTGTACGGTTCTATTGACTAATAGTTGTGTAATTTACTTGGAAATGACGTAATGATGTTATCGCATTAGATGAATATGTGATTGTGGGCTGTCATCACGACACTTGGACAGCAGGAGCCAGTGACCCTGGTTCTGGCATGGCTGTTATGATGGAGATAGTGAAGGCTTTTGGAAAGTTGAAAGAGACAGGTAAAACCGCGCTATGAATTTTCTATTTCAGTGGTCTTTAAACTTGTCAATTACTTATACGACCATTATATTTTCATCAATTTATAAAACGATAATGACTTTTTGTAACGAAAATTCCCTCGAGTGGGTAACGTGCTTGCCTCTCGATCTTAAGTTGTGGGATTCGGTGGGAATTTTTACGGATGGGAGACATTTTCTAAGTGGCGGCTCTTTCGGATGAGAGTTTAAACCGAGCTCCGGAGTAAACGATTTTTGGTAAACTTTAAAATAAAAAATTGATCGAAAATTTCCTTAAAATCACTTTCGCGAGGGGGGTCATATTAGTTGTCATTTCTGACATTTCTATCATTTCCAAGCCTTTCTGAATTTGCACAGGATGGGTTCCAAATCGATCACTCGTTTTTGCCAGCTGGGATGCCGAAGAGTTTGGCGTCATTGGTTCCACTGAATGGGTGGAGGACAATGCCAAGGAGCTGCTGGACAATGCCGTTGCCTACATAAACGTGGATTCCGCAGTCACTGGCAACTACACTTTGCACGCATTGGGAAGCCCTTTATTGAAGAAGGCCTTGTTCGACGCTTCTAAACAAGTTATGATGCCAGACGAGAATGGCAATAATCAAACTGTGTACGATCTCTGGCGGATGCACCACCCAGCAAACGACAGCATTTATCCAAAGTAGGTATTAACGCAAGGGCAGATTTGAAAAGCGAACCGTGCAAGCTAGACGAGTCACCCTTTTTCTCGTTTTAGAATGGATATTCTCGGTACCGGTAGCGACTTTGTCAGCTTTATGTCTGGTTATGGAATTCCTTCCGTCCATTTGCAATTTATCAACAAAGATCTGGTATGGCCAGTCTGATGTGCGCATCAGAATTTACCGCATGATCGAGTTGAATGTTACATGTCGCATTTTCTTGCTTATAGGACTTTGATTACCCGCTCTATCATACCGACTACGACATATATAATGCCATTGCCAATTACACCGATCCATCATTCAAGGCCTCGGCTACATTGGCCCGCCTGGTGGCCACACTGGCACTGTCGTTAACGGATGCACTCATTCTACCATTCAAATGCTACGATTACTATCTTGCGATGGAAGAAGGGCTGAATGATTTGACAGACAAGTACTCTGGCTATCTCAGTCATTACAATATACACTTGGGTAGGTGGCACTGCACATAACTGGCGATACATTACATATCCCCTGTGAAATAATTAACTGTATTGAAACCTTTCAGATATCCTACAAAGTGCCATCACCCATTTCAAAAGGGCAGGAAGTGCACAGGCTGCACACATGAGACTAATAAATGAAACAAAGTAAGAGGAGCAGGGACGTTTTGAACAAATTTAAAAAAAGTGCGATGCATTCAATGCCCCTCTTTTCAATATTTAGTTCCCTGTTGGCATATCACGAGTACAATAATCAACTTATGCAAATCGAAAGAACGTTTATTCTACCTCGTGGGGTACAAGATAGTCCAATCTTCAGGTGAGATTTTCACATAGTCTTCTTAAGCGTCATTATTTACGTAAGGTCGAATGCTTTGCAACACAAAAATACTTCGAAATTACATAAAACAAAACAAATGTTTACTCGTTTTTTTTTTTCCAAAGCAAAATGTGGTTTGATCGAAACTGCTAGGACCTTTCTTAACGATTTTGTTGTAATTTTTTTAAATATTCATTATCTGATTTACATAATGATTTTATGATTAATTAATATGGTGAAAATTGCAATGTTCTGTACTTGCATTAAGTTGTTTGTATCAAAATTGCATTTTTAATTATGTATGTCACATTGACATATAGTCAAAACTCTACTATTGATTCCGCTTATTTGTACTGTTTTTTGTTTTTTTAAATAATTTTAACTCGTGATTAGTACAATATGAAAGAATTCCATCGAAACTGTTAGTTATAGGCTTCCTGGTTAATTAAGCTGAACTATAGCACGTCATTTCCGTAGGCTTCGCATGAAGCTTACCAATATCATATTGTTGCCACATTTTTATATTTTTATATATCTTATCCACATAAAACACACAATTTCATTTGTATCCTATATCAGTTTTTTTGCTAATATTACCCTATCACTTATAAAAACGTCAATTGATAACAAGTGAAGTGCAATCCAACATTCTTTTTCCATAGACATGACACTGCTGACATGTTATCGTGTAAATTGTATTTTTTAACACAATTTCGTTTGTCAGGCATGCTATTTTTGGCCCCCATCCACATAACCTCCACGACGGAGTTATGTATCCTGGAATTGTAGACAGTATTCTTCGAGCGCAGCAAAGCAACTTCACGGAACATGCCGTCGAAGCTATTCGTATGCAAATCGCCGAAGTGGTTCAAGTCATCCGCGCAGCAGGGTCAATGCTCATCACTCCAGTTTTGTCACACTCCTTTCAGGATTCGTTTTTGTAGATGAAATATTCCAGCGTTTGTAAATAAGCAAAAATTTCAAAGAAACAATTTTTTTCTTTGAAATTGGTTAACAGAATTGTTATGGACATTCCTGTGATCAAAGGGACCTGCGAGCCATTTGTGATGGGCCACGGCATCCGTTTAAAGCATAATTTTTATTATTTGTTCTTTGTTGAGATTTTTCGATTCTCTAAATGAAACTCTAGTTTTTAAAAAACCAAAACGGAATCTCGTTGTAAATAAGTCTAGCTCACAAACATATAATGTTAGTTGTGCACTTTGAAATTCTATTGCTTCGTTGCGTTATTGTATAGAAGGTTTATTAGCATTTAATGCTGCTTTTAAATGCCTTTTTTATGCACAAATGTGAATAAGTATATGTTAATAAAATTATGAAATGTCAACAAATCGTGCAGTGTTTTTTGCATCAGATATTTACAGAATTATTATGAAATGTCCATGAAATGTTTAGTGCGGTCTAAAAACAAATAAAAAACATCTAATTTTCAGGAAACATACAAAAAAAAATTTTTTTTTTCTCCTTGATCAGTTTCCTTTCAATGTAAAATTTCCCCGAATCAACTCTTTGTAATGTGGCAATAGGAACGACAGTCAATAAACTGCCAATGAGTAGTTCAACGTTAATCATAATCGAAATTATATGATTAAACCAACCAACCAACCAATACAATTATTGCTGCAAATCAAGTTCTGGAAATTTTAAATGACCTTATTACAAGTTTGATATTTCCACTTTAAACATCTAATGGTCGTTTCAGGGTCTGACAGACAAAAAATTGGAAAAATCTCGCCGAGAGATTCTGGCATTGTTCTACAATTTCCACTTCAGTGCTTCAATGCTGGATAAAGCACTGAAAACGTGTTCTGAAGCTTTGTATTTCAGCTCCACAAATGATGTCAAAATAGAATAAAGCTTAATAGCTTTCCATGGTTTCACCATGGCTGCAATTATGTATTGGGAAGCAACAAACAAAAGGTTATATTTTTAACAATACCGTTGTCTAAGTATTATGAAGAGTCGAGGACTGACATTGCATAATAATGATTTTTGGTTGAGAATCATTTGCTAATGGCAGCATGTTGAGGATATTCGAAAATTTATAGAGTATCGAAATTATTCCTATGCTCTTCCACCTCTATTTCAATAATGGAATAGACAAATTCCGAAAGTTGGTAAAAATGTGTTTTTATATAAAAGCGCGCCGGCCAATATTCCACATTTATATAAGTGGGCGCCTAATTACATAATCATCTGCTACATTTATAAATTAGAAAGGAGCAAGGCTAAGAAAGGTTATTCATGGTTTAATTTCCTAGAAAATGTAGAATAAATATACAAGATATGATTATAGAGGAAAAAGTAATGCGTTTTATGATTCTAATCACGTAAACCTCCTCAACAATTTGACTTTTTGCGGGGGAGAAACTGGTTAGATTTGCAGAGTACCTTGAAAATTCATTGTAATTACGAGATAACTAAAAAATAAGTATATGAAAATACCTAATGCTGTTTTAAAATATTAAATTTAAAATTTTTTAGTTTACGGAAAACTAGCGAAAGGAAATCCTCAGTCATAGGCATTTCCTGCGAAAGAAGATGACAACAATTTTAGGAAACGGCTTATAATCAACTTGATCAAAGTATGAACTCTGAATTTCAAGGAAGATATTGATGAAGTATGATGCTCAGCAAGTTCAAGTAGTGTTACACTTTGGTTAATAGTTCAATAGTTTTCTGTAATCTCTTTAAACATTTTAAATGGTTAAACATTGATGCAATTTTCTGAAATTGTTTCGTAGAAAATGCACTGTTAAAAAACATTTGGTGAATTTAATAATATTATATATGGCAGTCAGTAGTTCACATGTTTTCTAATAAAAACGACGAATCTTATCAATGCAGGTCATAATTGCAATAGTTTCCTCCGACGCCTAAGTTCATATTCCGAACTTTGAATGGAACTTGAAGGAACCCGTATGTTTATAACTTGCCAAAAATTATTAAATATGATGATTGTGGCAACATAATTTCTGCAAGCTCATTTATTTGATTAAAGGGTTATCAAACACAGTGATACGACACAAAACACCTCAATTAAAATGGGTTAAGATGGCAAGTCATCAAAATGCTTTTCTTTGTTTATGCCAACATAGTTAAAGGTTTACGCATTTTGTTTAATTTTCTTGCCATCATCTATTCGAATTGAGCAATTTCGAGTCTCGCACATGGCCAAAGGTTCCATTTCATAAACACAAGTACACTCAACAACCAGAATAGACCCTCTGCATCTAGAAACAGATGCCATTAATTTGGATATTGTTGGAAAAAATTATGGCGTGAACTGTGTTTAAACATCCTCCATGACGTTTTCAGTACAACTTTTTAGTAAAAAGAAATTGGATTGTGCATTTCCTATTGTTGAAAAAGTGCACATTTTTTATATCTTAAACAGTGGCTTGTGTAATATAACGTGTTATATAAAAATATGTCGTGCACCATTGCTTTAGAAAAGTATAAATCCCCAAGTTCTATTAAATAATCTTTATAAAAAATAATGAAACAGAGAACGCTTTTAGGTTCCATCATCGCTGAGGCGTATAATTGCTGGTAATGTCTCTCCAGTTCAATGTCAGTACTTTTTTTTTTGAAAGTCTCTCATGGGCGACACCAGAACTGCGGAAACTAATTTTCATTGAGTGTGGAGAAAAAAATCCAACTTGTTCCTTCATTATTCGTGCTTTTGCTATAGCTCGTATTTCAGCATGATGGCATCTTTATGACTAATTAATTGCGCAATGTAATTTGCCATTATTGTTCATTTGCACAATTAGCTAAATCGGCTCTAGTAAACAAGAAGAACAAGGCAGTCGCAGTCCGCTTCTCCAAAGACCCAATGTCGGAGCTGCTCATATAGGATTGCTCGTCTAATAATTTTTGTGCAATTACTTGGCAATTGGTCATCTGATGTCCAAGCACTTCCATTTGACTTGCATCCTGGCGGTTGATTCCGAGCGAAATTATTTGAACCGGAAGTCCGTGCACATTTCCTCGCATCGTTTGTTTATCCAGCTGTTGTCGCCTGGAGGAAACCTCGGCTGACATTTACGAGCTACCTTGGCGATTGGGATGTGGGAAGTGCTGAGTGAGTAGACCTCCAAAAGTGACAAGTGCCAGCGCATCTTATAGGAGTTCTCTCAAACGCAAATCAACCTTCCAGAACTGGTTGAGCAAGCATGGTGAATCGGAATCAACAGTACTCGTTCAATGCCGGGATGGATATGGAGACGACCATGACCAAGACAGTGATGCCGTCCAGAAAGTCTTGCTGGGCCCGACGTTCGGCCCTGGAGAGAACCCTCATCGTCGCCTTGGTCATCTTGACAGTGCTTATTACTGCGGTAGTTGTCATCATGGCCATCTTTGTGCGGACTTCACAAAATGAGACCAACTGTGACATCAAGAAAATTAAGTCGGATGGAACGGCCGGATTACAGATGCCCAATGAACAAGTAACTGTTTCCTGATTCACGTCCTATTGTGAGGGTTGTGGGGATTTATTATTATTATTTAAATTAGACAAGTTAAGGCAAAACTCTAAAATGCATTATTTTTTAATTCAAAAGTTTATCAGATTTTTAGGCCAACAAAAAACAAATATTAATGTAAATTACACATGAATCGCAATTTTTAGTTGAATAAATAATATTAGGAAAATACACTACTTAGTATTCGAAAGGCGATTTCCAACACCCTTATTTACAATTAAAAAAAAGCCCGAATTTGATCCTGACCTTAAAACTGATGCAACATGCAAGGCTGATAAAACCCAATTTTTCTGTTTAAGTTTGGATGAATTTAAAATTTATATACTCGATGTTAATTAGTGGACGATTCAGTTTACAGAAGTTAATGTTCTACAAATAAAATCATTTCTAAGAACAGGATAAATCTCGTAAATGTTTTTGTATTGGCAAAAAAGAAATTCATCTTAAAATACAAAAATAACTTTGTTGATCCCATTAACCCCTTATTCAGTTTAAAAGCCGGCAGTAACGTGATAGACGTGGGTTAAATTTCTAGTTTAATTATGAAACGTCTATTTTTTCATTTGGATCTGAAGCCAAAAAGAAATGTATAGGCATATTTATTTTTCATTCTGATCATTGTCTCATACATATGGTTGGTAGTTCCATTTAACAATGAGGTATAAATCATGAAAACATGTTAGTCATCATTTTGACAAGAAATTTATCGTGCATAGGGAAATGAAGACAATTGAATTGAACAGAATAAATATTAATCATTAATTTGAACGCGTATTTCAGGAAAACGACAATGTTGAGTCACATCTGATTTGCAACACGCATCAGTGTGTGGATGTAGCCCATCGAATGATTCATAGCATGGACCTAAACGTGAATCCGTGTGACAATTTTCACAAATATGCATGTGGAGGATGGCAGAAAGCGAATACCATTGACGACTCCACCATGCGTTCAGTGTTTTCTGATGAAATGGTTGAAAAAGTGAACAATGTGTTAAAAAGTGAGTTGAAAAAAGTATCACTAAGCAGAGAAAATTATAAGAAATGAGAACGAATACGCTTTGTATTTCTTCTCTTTCTCCTTTTGTAATTTCCTTTTCTACTATGTAATTATGAATTTAAAAAAAAAATCATAATTACGTAGTGCATATTTAAAATGAATATTGAATATATAGAAATTAAGTTATTTAAGCCATCATTTTAGAAAATATAATTAAGGTCCCACCAGACCTGGAAACTTGGAATTGTCAGGGAAATTGCACAGACATGGAATAATAAGGAAAAGTGATTTTTTTTTTGAATCATGGAAATTGAACATTACAAATTAGCTTTCACACAGTTAGTTATTAGTATATGCAAAAGTCAAGAGATGGCGCACTTAGACAGCCTTGCTCCTATAAAATCTAAATTCTAAACTAATCTAAAATTGCTGTTTCCTTATGCAATTTTTGTGTGTTCTATCACCTGAATGTCCATATATGTCCATATATGATGTCCATATAGGATGTCCATATATAAAGCAATACATCTAGTATAATTTTATGAAAGCTCTATTCAGCTTGAACAACTTCTCTTGTTCACAACAAACGAAGAAAACCAATGCTATTTTCTAGAATGGGTTTTGTCCTTAAAGATTAGTCATAAATTAACGGACTACTACTTAATGACACTATTACTATTCTTTAAAACAAAATTTTCCATTTAACCTTTTCAGTTCACGATTAGCCCTAAATAACAATACAAATGTTTCTGGATTTTCATGCGTATAATTAAACCCAATTATACAGGAAAAAAGACGGAAATT
>JAUJYV010000138.1:0-89760 GCA_033995625.1 Ophyiulus pilosus
TTTGAGCCATCCAACGCTAACGAAACGATAACGATAACGAGAAACAGCGCGGGAAGTCCGGAATGTCATTGGAATGCCATGCTTCGCATAGGGTGGTCCTTGAAATTCCAGGTCGCCAGCGCTGTTTTCGTTATCGTTTCGTTAACGTTGGATGGCTCAAACTCTCTAATGTAATGAAGATGCGTATTTTCATAATGAAAAAATACACATTGTACACACTTTTATATGTTCGTGATTATAATACAATGTTTCCCCACCTTGCAAATATAACGTCATGTAGTAATTCCCTACACCATCACTAGTTATTAAATTTATACTGGGGTTAATAAGCATAGTACATTATCCTTACTTTGAATTGTTTAAAATTTCCATATTTTTCAGACTACGTGTGTATTCAGATGCATGTGCCTTATAAATAAATACCAGACACCTGTCAGCTCTATTACAAGAAATTTAAGCATCCAGACATAAAAAATACATACATAATTGAAGTTTTTTGTATCCAGCATATTTTAGAATGAAGATTCAACTTCCTGGAAGAGAATCGCTATATCAACCAAATTTACAAAATATACATATGTAGAAGATATCTGGAAACTGTACACTACATGTACAATTTTGCGAAGTTCAATTATAGGATATTTTTAAAAACGGAAATTTCTTGAACATATTGTCAATTTAACGTCAATTTCGATCATTTGATTTAAACTTTTAGTTTTACCAATCTTGTTTCATGTTAACCGTTTAATAATTCATAATTGCTACCTTCAAGCTTCTCAAATCTGTGCTGTAATTAATTCTGAGGAGAATTGAAAGCATTCAAACAAACGACAGCAAATCAATAATTAGATTACTGTGAAAAAAATGAATCGCAGAACTTTTACACCGTGTGTCTATCCGTGAAAGCTAGATTAGTTTATAAATTTTGTATCGATTTTTATCTTCTAAAAAGGTTATGTCTTGCAAGTAAGCCTGTTTCTATTAAAAACTATGTATACATAAAACCTCGTTTCGGTATATCATAAAAACCGTTTATCCAAAATTACGTGGAACATCAGGGGACCCTTGACTGCAGACCGGTTAAAACATTGGATTAGTTCACGATAGTTCATGATATTTGACGATTTTATCCTTCAATGGCCCCATAAAGTGGACACCATGGAAATGTTGAATTTGTTATGAATTTGTATTGAAATGTTAAAGATTTTAAAAATGAAGCTTATCAGTTTTATAAACTATTTGTATCCTTTCATATTCTAAATAAAATTATAATTATTTCACAAAAACGTAAAATGGTGAGGTCACAAAATATTTGGACAGTGTATAGGACGTTCTATAGAGAAACATGCCTAGAAACGTCCCTTCACAAGTGCCCATGAATTGGTAAATATGGTCACTACAACTTCCTAACAACAGGTGGGCAAAAGTAAGTTAAAATATACTGAACAAGGCTAATTACCATTGACGAGCTGCGAAGAAGAAACCATTGACTCGACCAACAGAGTGAAGTATCTCAACTTTGCTAAGGAACACGACCCAGTTGAGCTTATTGAGCATTAAAGGAATCATGTTATCGATGAACTCTTTGAGGAATGTTCTCCCATTCTTCATACACAGCAATTTTGAACTCCTTAACCTGCCTGGGAGCAGAGTACGACCGTTTGGGTATCTCCGGCCCTTACAATGTCCCAAACATGATCAATAGGATCAGGGTCTAGGCTTCTTGGGGGATAGATAAAAGAGGGCAAGAGGTGGCAATATGAGCAATATAAGATACCGATAACTGTGAATTATGGAGTTTGTTTGGTTTTGCATTCATTGTTGTTCCTTCCCATGGAATGTCATTTTGTGATTTTTTGGTTGTTGTAGATCCTGCTGTCCTTGATTTGTCACCAAAATAGACTATAGTAATATTTTAATTAATAGTTATGGTGGTGAAATCTGGTGATGTCACAATTTTATTCGCCAATGCAGAGATGATGCAATAGTTTTGCATAGCAGAGCATTTTCTAAATTTGTAAGTATTTGAAATATGCGGATATTGTAAATAGAAAACATTACAAATGATCGTCATAAAATTCGGAATTCAAAACGTAATTTTTCGTAATTTCATGAGAAAATAAACAAAGCCTCGCATTAAAAAAATGTAAGGTTATGTTGCGATAATTGGGACTCCTTGTTCCGTGTATCGATACAATTTTAGCGCCTTTTTGTAAGTCGCGAGTTGAGAAAAGTTGAAAACACTGTCATAAAGGCTCTTATTTCACTTGCTGATTTTAATTTAGTTCATCAAGGACACTATTGTTTTTGAAAACAAATTAAGGAATGTCATCTAAAAGCGCAATTTGTATACATCAGACAGCACTTGAAGTACAAGAGGCGTCTTAGATCAGGAAAGTAACTGTCTTAATATGAAGAATAACATGTTAAAGTGTAATAAATATGCAAAATATTTTCAAATTAACAGAACTTGATGAGATGTAGAAACTAAAGCTTTGATTGGGACCGATGAGAATTTAGATAAGATTGTCATTTCAATGATTCTCCTGGAACACAACAATAGTTCTACTTACCTGCACTAAATGTAGGATTGAATTCCCTGTTTATGTATGCTAAGTTGCTAACAAACGTTACACTGCATATTAATTGACACATCTTTAACTATATATACATCATTAACATTTACAATGGATTTTAAAACATTTTAAAGGCTCAACATGTAATAGACTCACACAACTCGCAATCCTTTCAGCATAAATTTATTTTTCGAAAACGTAGATAGTATTACGTTTTTATATCTGAAAACAATGCAAACGCATTTTCTGAAAATACAAGTACGATGAATATAGCAGCTACACGATCAATTTTCAATCCAATGTACAATAAAAGAGATGAGAGTACAAGAAAACCTTCATTGATACAGCAATGCAATGTGAAAAAGAAAAGAAAAAATGTTTAATAACTGGTAAACATATTTTGTCCAAATAAAAAATATATATTTCTAAGCTAAATAACAATGTAGTTTATAAAATGCTCTTTATATATATATATATATAAACTGATCATTCTCTTCGTGCACAGCACAAAGTTTTAAAGGGCACGATTGACACTTACTGCTGGTTTGTCATTTTTTGGGAGAAAAACGTGCAATTCAAAATTTCTAAGGAGCTTTCAAATAGAAGCTCCAAATAGAAATTCTATTGCATTGCCGTGATGAAAATACTGATGAAATAAGGGCAACGGGTACAAACATTGTTAAAGTGCGAAGCACATTTGAAAAAAGATGAAAGCGAAAGCTTTGCCAAATTGCAAAATTGAAAACATTCGACTAAGTACGAAGTTTTTTACAAAGTGGTGCAGGCGAGGGTTTTGAAAAAGTGGAAATATTTGTGATATAATGTATGAAAATCATGGAACCACAATACATGGTGCTTTGAAATCTGAATAGAGAATAAAACAACGAGGATTTTCAAGGATATAGACAAGATTTGAAAAGATTCAATCTTCAATATGTGATATCATTAAAGGGATTTTTTTGGAAAGATTAAAGATGAAGTACCAGGTTTTTAATGACAACGACGAGGTTGTAATTAGAAGAAGGTAGAGCAAAATCAACAAGTGATGTCATACAAAGTCCACATCTACTTACTCTACCTATATAATGGATATACCTTTTAAACACGTTGATCTGGGACGACATTTCACATGTTTACATAATAAGAGAGGCAACAGGGATAAGCTAAATATCTGCACATCCATTCTGGAAATGGGTATGTGTTTGTAGATGTTAATGCACGGATTGTAAAACGTCCAAATATTTAAACAGAGATCGATAAAGGAAAATACATCTGAAAAATACTATGAAGAGTTTCACAAATGGAATTATCAAGTAGATCCTCCCACTCCGTCTACATTATCCAATTTTGATAAGTTGCAGACAGGTTTACACACTATGCTATTGACAGACACTTGATTCACTCAACTTGAGAGAGCGTTTCAAACATATTGCGCAACCAAAATAACTAACCAATTTATAACTTATTTTTCAGGAATACACGACGTAGGCGAATTTTCGATAAAAATAATCCATCAGCAATGGATTTTTGTATTTTTCAGCAATCCAAAATACTTTCAAGCCAAACTTTGCATTCAGTCACCTATTATAGCCAAGTTTTTTGATAAATGTTAATAAGAAACACGCCATGGACGACTGTTTTTGACATGGATTGCCAGGATATCTTGTTTTTAATTGAGTAGTTAATTTGTGGCTTCTTCTGTATTCTTTTTTAGAAATTTTAGTATAGAATTGTGTTTGATAGGTGAATTTCTGGTGAAAACTACAATGATATCATTGTGACACATCATTGTGAATGTCCTAACACTATATCACCTCTCTCTGTGCCCATTCCTATATCATGGAATTTCGGGGATGCACCTAAACTTAAATTTGTGTAGTAAAATTAATTAGAAAACCACTCAATGACAAACAAAATTAAAACCAATATTGCAAATTACAAAACGAAATAATGCAGTCTTCAATCTTTTGTCTTATTTTTTCTCATATTATTTGAAATAGCACCGAATGAGAATGGATAGTCCTTTTCACACTAACCGCCATGTTTTAATTAAACGTTTGAGGTGGTTTCACAGAATTGACACACATTATGGGGTGTCTAAAACCATTCCATTAAAAAAATCCGCATTCAAACCGGACAAAGTACTGTATGTCCTATGAATGTTGATTACTATTCGAGTCAAGGCAATGACACCCCTAAAACGACAGAAATACAACGTGGGCAAGATTCACGTTGATTACTCAACAATTCCGGAAATTGCTTCCAACCCAGAGGAAAAAAAATGCTGGCACTAAAGGCACGTTTCATAACGATCGTGTTGCCAATATATCAGAATAAATAGCTCGGAAAGAATTTTCGACGGGAAAATTCGAAGCATTTGCTGCTCACTGTTTTGGTAATAATTAAACGTTTCAAAGGCATGCATTGAAAGTGAGATAAGGGTACTTGTCAAACGGAATAGAAGCTTCGAAGTGTGAAAAAATTAATATGGCTAAGAAATTACTGTCAACTAAAAACGCCTCGACGATGGAAAACTAGACTCAGTTCTCTTTGTTTGTTGGGAATGTCAAAGTTAACGTTAGCAAATTTTGGATTTTACACAACAGTCCATGATCTAACACGCTGGGTAACATACAACTTACGAATGGCATCGAATAGAATCTTATGTCTGAAATGATGTCATTTAATTACCTTGTTTCATGGCGACATTCTTTGGTCACCTTGAAATTCTTCAGAAAATACTTCATGAAATTAATATGGCTCCCATTTTGACGCCATTTTGACTCAAGCATGACGGGAGTGACGTCATTAAGCCTGGTATTATGATCAATCTAATAACGTAGCCATTAATTCTTAATAGACAGTTTAAGCATGTTTCACGTCTTTTATACCTTAACGTTAGCTGCGGAAAGGGAGGAGCCACACACTGAACTACCCAATGAACTAAATGAACGTAATGGGTGCGCATGCGTGGTTTTGATCCTTCCCGCCATTAAAATTAAGGTATGTATAAAGACGTTGGCATTGTCTGACTCTCTAATATTCAATAGTTTAAATCCATCAGATGACCTTTTATGAAGTACTTATGACTCATCTTGACCACAACATAACTGCAGTTTGACATCAGGTATCATGCAATGTTAGTAAGTTTCTCTCTAATGTCAGAAATGACGTCATTAAACCTTGTTTCACGACCAACAAATGCTTAAAATCCATCAAAAATGGAGTATTTATGAATAACGTCAAACTGCTCATTTTTATATCGAATAATTGGTGTTTAAAACAACGCAAAATACTAATAAAAACGATTTTAGTACAGGAACAAACGAATTGGTTCATGGAAAACATTACACACGATGCTAAAACGTTCCATACTTTTGCTTGAACGGATGAGGCTTACCTACAATACCTATTCTCAACAGTAGACACTATTTTAAATTTTCCAGCCATTTGTTGTTTTTTCTAGTCGCATTTATATTTGAATCAGTCGCGACAGGTCGACAAATAAATAAATTTGGGCAGATGAATTTGATCTCCTACCACATTGCATTTCTATGCAAACAGTACTGAATTGAATTTTAAATTTTACACAAATACGAGGCCCTAGCACAAAAAACCTTTATCAGTAAGAGAAAATGTTTACAGATAATCAGGTAAGCTCACCTGTCCAAACATAATTAGTTTTATTCCTGTTCAGCTCCCCCTGGTGGCATATGCACCTTTGGAAAAAAATTTCAAAGGGCAGATTCATTACCATGTTAAGGGCTCATACTCCACTAGGGGGTGCTGAACCGGAATAAGGTTAATTGTAGTCAGAAATTGTGAGGGATTCTTTGGATCAGGCAAATCATGCGCATCTTGTTAGACTACCCCACCTTCTTCATTCACCAGCAAATATGAAAAGGGGGTGACACTTAGATAATTAATTACCCCTCTTTTTTCTCTGCATTCTGAGCATTTGCTTCGCATCGCCGCAAAGCGATTCGATTTTCCAGGCAAGAGTGCATATGAAACGTAGATTAGATTTTTTTTCTTGGTTTTTTGTTTTTCGCAGCAGTTTTTATAGCGAATTTCGCGCTTGTTAAGTCTTCGTGCAGTTCACTTACAATATACATGAAAAACGGGTATACGTGTATAAATATACATAAGCTCCCTAAAATATATACGGTGGGGTGGAAGGGCCTGTAATATAGGCGATAGGCCCCCGATTAAACATATACAATATGCACACCTTAATCTTTATATCTCTGTTGGTCTACAAGCCCCTAACGACAACGATCTTAAATTCAACGCAAAACATACATCAAAATGGTATAACGATTTTGATAAGTTTTTAATTATAACGATGATAGACCCGAAAAATGCATTCTAAGCTTCTGGTCATACATTCTGCAATATATATACGTCATGGGTGATATCATCAATAATTTGCACGTTTTTTCAATGACGTCAAAGCTGCATCCACACTTTTTTTTTTACAAGGGAATATTACTATAAATTTCAGTTTGATGTTTTGTGGTGAAGTTAAGATCATACCAAACCTTGGTAGAAATCTGATTTTACGAGGCATCCATAAAATTCCTTTTTCAGGTCATTTATCTCTAAAAAATGATGTAAATTACATTATTTGGCAATTCCTTTTCGATTCGATGGTTCATAGCTAGAAAGCATACTTTTAATTTATTAGTAATATTTTCGAACGATTTCCTTGCAATTATGGAAAAAAAAGTTTGTAGTCCATAAAAAACAAATTTAGTAGAGAATTTAATAATTGGGCGAATAAATGGGATACGAAATACGTATTAATGAAAGTTAGCAAAAATGTCGCCATTTTGACAAACTTGACGTCATCTGATAGATATTAGGGAGATTGAGCGAGCTAACGTCTTTATACTGACCTTAACTGTAATGGCGGGAAAGGAGGAGCATAGCATTGAACTACCCAATAAACTAACTGAACGTCACGAGAGCACCTGCGTGGTTCTTCCCTTCCCTCCTTACATTTAAGGTCAGTATAAAGACGTTGGCTGGCTCAATCTCCCTATTATGACGGCTTACTGTATTTGGTGTCCTTTTTTCTACCTGGGACTTAAGGTACTTTGCCGAGGTAATAAATTGCGGAGAAGAATAGTCCATTCGAAACTAGTCTAAAAGTCCTAACACGGGCTACACTTTCAATGGAATCTCGGTTAATTGCACGTGGTACTGGTATGTCAACGCCGCCATTAGGACAACCATTTTCCGAATAAAAAACTTTACTATAGAGTACCAAAAGGTAAAGTATCAGCATCCCCAGTTTCAAACAGAACAACCGCTTCGTGCAGATGAAAGTAGCAGTGAAATTGTAATGGTAAAATAAATGTACATACGTGAAAATGAGGAATGAAGACGGTGATAAGGAGGTGGGTCTATACCGGATAATATAATGCGATCAAAACGCTTTTCACTATATGAAAGCTGGAAAAGTGACCGTTTTTTAGAGGGGTGAAAACGTGGAGATGACGATGCGGGGCTACGCCGTTGTGAACAAAACAATTGTGTAAATGGAGCAACTCGACGGGTACTGAAACGAGAACTGAATGGCAGCCATCTTGTTTTGCGGAAGCGATGGAGTTTCAATGTTTATCCGGCGTCTTTCGGACTTCCACGATTTCTGCAAGAAAAAAGACAAAACGTTAATACATTACAATGTAAAACGTAAGTGACCTTGACGAACAAGAATTTTCAAACAATCTTTTTTGAAACATGACCTCGTCTGTTGAAAGAAAAATGTACATTTTACATAGAATGGTACAAATTAATTGGACCATGTAAACGGGTATACAATAATAAATTCAATCACAAATGTAAATTCATAATCCTGAACTTTGCATCCAAACTAAAGGTCATCTGGAAATTCATGGCATTGCAATTAAAAAACGCTTGTACTATATAAATGGTGTTCATAAAGCTTTTTGTCTTAGCATGTACATATACATGTACGGTATATTCTACACATACCTGCATTAAATCTAGATTACGTTCATATTATTGGAATAATTTTTGCCATTTTATTTAGCACATTCGTACATTTGCAAGCGCAAAACTAGTAAAGCAAGTTGAAGAAAATTATTTATTTAGAATAAATTTTACCACACTGGCACAGGCAGTATATAAAATTCACTTACATTAGTGAAGATCCGAAGAAAGCAAAGTATTTATGAAATTACTTTTTTCAAGTCAGATGCCTCTTAACTGACTGCAGCAAGATCTGATTTAATTTGTATGCTTCTTATGGAAGGAATCACATCTATAGTCATGTAATAGATAGAAAGGAAAAAGAAGAAAAGGTAAGAAAGAAGAAGAAATAAAGTTCAACAAAATAGTTTTATAATATGTTTAAGGAACATGCATTTATTATTATTGTAAGATGTCACAATCTAAGGAAAAAGCCATTTTTAAGATTGAAGATGATCAATCCATAGGCACTGTGAGTCACTGTATATTTGACTTGCAATACAAGAATATTCAATTATAAAAGATGTACTAGTAATAAATATTAGTGAAAATTTGTGTACAGTTATCATTATGTTTCGTTTAATAACTTTCCCCCATGTTTGGAATGGTTAAAACTTCTAATATAGGGGTCCTAATTCACGAGTGAATAAGATATATTGTTTAATTATTAACATTGTTTTAAACATGTAGAGTTGTGAAATAATGTTAGTAATGTTAAAAGTATAATGAAAAATGTTATGTAGAAGTAAAATATTGTCATTCCAGTATAATGAGTGGATAACTTAAGTATTAAGCAATATATAAAAGTATAAATTGAAAAGTATCTATTTCTAATGTATGTGTATGAAATTTCTAAAATGTATTAATTATTGTAATTGATATTCATAAGTGCAATCAATATGAATAAATATTCAATAAATACAAAAAATGCACCTTAATGCACTGCAATGATTTTTGCTCAAAACATTTGTTACTTTAGAATCTCACAATGAACAAAAATCACCTCTACTGACTTTATTACATCCAACTAACCATATTGGTAAAAAGTCCTATTATTTATGTACCTGAATGGCTACATTATAATATAAGCAAAAGCAACGACAAGACATTTACACAAAAGAAAATATACAAATTATGATTTTATCATGGTAATAACCATAATATAAAAAAGAAATGCAATCTCTTTTCTGTATGTCACACCAAGAAAAGAAATACTACTATTTGATACCTCAAGACAACAACCTTAGTCCCAAGTCTTCACGAGAAGCAGAGAAGAAACCTTAACAAGTTCAAGCACCTAATGGCTGTCATGCATAATGGGAATTTCTGCTCTGATGAACTTTATATTGTAATTGGATTGCATTTGATAAAGAGTTTGCTACAACACATACCAATGATATAATCTAAAATCCAGTAGATTTCAAAATTAGCTAGTTATAGCAATGTCATTCTGTATCAACTTTGAAATTTGCAAGATGTGCATACTAAAATATCTATAATGAAAATGTATATGATCTTGGAAAAAAATTGCAGAAGATTGGTGCAACATCTGGTTTATTGAACTGTATCTGGTAAGTTTCCATCCATGTTTTACATTATTTGTGTATTTGTCCTAACTAGATCGTTATCCTTCATCCATTTGTAAAAACAACCTTTATTCCCATTCCCTGATACTGTCAATTCTCGTTTTATTCATTAAAATCCATCTACCTTTTAAACTTTTCAGCTTCAGCAATCAACACGTTTTGCAATGCAATACTGGTGAAATATGGATAAACCAAGTTTTGACATTTAGTCAATTACATACAATTAACCATTGCCCAACAATTTATTCTTTGTGGTAAGTAATCATGTTTTCATTTAACGTTCCTTGATATTTTTAATTAATTTTTATTATTCAAAGTGGAAAGCAATGTTTAATTTAATATGACTTGGTAAAACTTAGTAAAACGTTTATTTTTAACACAGATTCTGATCAGATTAATAATAAAACTTCCTTCCTGCATGATGATCTGAGTGGCTTATCTGTATCTAATGTTAAATCAAATCAGTCTCAATGTATTGTACCATAGAAATTCATTTTCACACGTAATTTGTCATCTCATAATAAAAACCGATAGCTGTTGTAAGCTTCAGATGCAGCATTTACTCATAAAAGATTAATAAAAGTGTTGCTGCCACTACCAGTAAAATGAATTTTACATGGTGGAATATGTCATCAAAGAATTCTGATATGATCATACATTTCTTGGATGCTGGACATTAAACCACAATATTAAACCAAATTGAGGTCCAAATAAAATAATGCCTCAGCATTTTTTATGGTATATTTGTGATATTTATAATTTGCATTAAGCTAGTTAGTCATAATGAGGTTTAGCTGTACAACTGATTTTACCTGGTTCATCCTTAAAATTATAAATGCTGCATAATGAGATTAAATGTAATTTTGATGCGCAAAAATATCCATGATAACATTTTAAGGGATATGGTTGAATTTAATACTTTCTATCTTCAAGTGGTTGTGATAGTAAATCAGCTGATGGTGTAATTCATTAACTTTGATTATTATTCTGGCAAATGAGAATGAAGTCTTTAATATTCTTTATTTCTGATTTAAAAAAAAACATTTTGAAATATTTGGACCTCAAGCAGTTAACCAAATTTAATTTAAAGTGCAATGAGATTTTTATAATAGAAAATTAAAAATCTATTCAGTTAACCTATTGAAGAATATACAAGCAT
The DNA here is from genome assembly GCA_033995625.1 of Ophyiulus pilosus. Lineage (NCBI taxonomy): Eukaryota > Metazoa > Arthropoda > Diplopoda > Julida > Julidae > Ophyiulus > Ophyiulus pilosus. The sequence goes on from JAUJYV010000138.1 coordinate 11,319, forward strand.
CTGTTCAAAATATGAATTCTTTCGCAACACAAATAGCTTGATTCTTAGCCATATCCACTTAAAACAGGTTTTCGCTTTTCAGTTTAATCTTCCATCCAACAGACAAATGACGACAAGCAATAAACTATAACGAGAACCGTTACCGTGGTAACCCAACTCACTTTTCTCATTATTCGATTCAATCTGAAAGAATTTCATGAAGCTACAATTTGGTACTATTATAACTATCTTTTGGTCTGATTGTATTTTAGTTCATAGATAGAGAACTAGAATCATCAATAAATATATAGACATAAAATCCACCTACAATTGCTTGTGTGTGTACAGTTAGTGTACAAAAAAATATAATTATAAAGAAATTTAGGAAAATGTGTTTTTCTTATCTACATTGAAAGAAATTCAGGCTAGCAGCAATGAAATTGCACTTCGTATTTACAATCACACTAAAGTGTTCATATTTATGCATTAATGAGAGTGTTTGTAGACTTAGGAGAAAATGCAGGCATGGTAAAAATTCCCCTACAGTCAGTATAAAAGTTGAGCGAGCCCATTGTAACAAATATTAAGACTTGGAAGGTAAAAGGTGCCCCAGCGCCATATTATGTAAGACATGCAGAACAGGTTTTCTACTTCCAACATATACCGGTTATATATTTCTTAAAACTGCTTTTGGTTTGTATATATATATGTAAAACATGTCGAAGGTGTTTAAAACATTCTGGGGCACCTACTAATGTAATTTTTGTGCACAAAAACATTTGCACAGGTCATATAAAAACAATAAACCAGGCTCCATATTGTAATATGAATGTCACGATAAGGGGTTATTGCATGGCTTTAGTATCACTGACATGTTTGCATTTCTTTAAATTCAATATACACTGCAATTATGATTTACACTATAAACAGTATGTATTCTATATATAAAATCACGAGTAAACAAACTGTTGTCTAACCTCAAATACTTAGAGTATTTTCACAAGGTTCAACGCAATTCCAAACGAAGTTTTTAAAATATGCAAAATAATAAGTTAATAATGTATCTAAATATATTTTAAGAACACGCTTATGTATATTAAATAAGAAGTTTTATACTTGTATGCAAGTTTCACTATCTATATGCATCCATATTGTACAAAAGCTCTAAATATTGCAAATATTGTGAAAACCAGAACATTTAATAATTTTTGTTTTCATTGTAAGTTCTCCACAGCCTTTGCTCTCTATACCTTCATTAATTTCATGAGGTTTCCTTTGCCAGGACTGCAAGAAAATAAGAAATGGAAGCATGCAGTAACTAAATAAGTTTTGAGTTTCAGAAACCATATTCACATATTTAGAAATTTCGTATTCACTTATAAAAAACATGGATGAATAGCTCAGAATTTTTGCATCAGGGGTTTAGGCTTTATGGTTTTGCATCAGGGGTTTAAGCTTTAAGGATTTTGGGTCAAATTTAATTAGTGAAGGATGCTAAATAAATTTAAAAATGTAATGATATCAGCAGCCTACTTCATGTACTTATAAAGATGCTTACCAAAATCAGCTCAATGTATTATTAATATATTACATGTACAATGAAAAGTATAATCTGTTTACCATTCTAAGATTTTTGTCATCCGCTATAGTAGCAGACAACAATAAAAGGCATCAAAGGCTAATTCGAGAGTAATGTTCTATCAATTTCTGGATAGGTTCGGTGGCAAATTAGGTTGGCAGCCTAGATTTTCTAATACTTTATAAATTTTTCAAAAAGTTTAGATCATTCAAAAGATAGTTTGCCACATAATTTTTCTCTTTCAGAATTCCCATGCTAAGGATAACAATTAGTTGTTTTCAAATTAGAATTATACCAAAAAATTGTTTACTATAAATTAATGCATGAAATAAAGAGTTGAATAGAGAACATGATCATAGACATACAATAATTGCAATATCTTGGCTAAATATATTATAAAATCTATCATTTGTATACTGGATTTTCAAATAACTTGCCTTGTGGTAAAGCAATCTCTATCAAATATTTCTTAAACAAACTTTTTACTGGAAATGATTTCCAAAAAAGTTCGTATACAAAGAGAAATTCCCTAACAATATTTTACAGATGCTGTTAAGATATACACATGCTGCTTTTGAGCTCCATAGTAAAGTACAAGAATGATCTCGGCACATCACGATATCTTAACTAAATCTAGACAAATCCCCAACTCAAGTATGGTTGTTATAGTCGCCCCACAGTCAATATTTTTTCATGAAATTCTCATCATATGTTTCGAACATTCAGTTTTTCGGCGAATGCGCTAATTCTGTGTTAGCTGTTACATTTTAGTGTATTCTCCAAATAAAGCACACCAATAATCTTGCTATTCCATCAAATCTTCAGTGCATCATATTTCCTTTAAGAGGTTTATAAATCTCTGTAACATTTTACATCCACTGAATCCAACAGAGTACTGGCAGATATTTTCCCTAACAAGATGGCCTTGTCAACATAATGGCAACAACTTCAATCTAACGGATTTACTCAGATTTTTTTCATCAACTGACCTCGAGTGGAATCAAACTAGGCAAGATTGAATGTCAAACAGCATTGAAGCAAAAGGCAGAATTGTCGCTTATGCCTATGATTCACCAGAGGAAAATGAACATGTAACGTTTTACACAAAGCAGCATATGCAACATAAAAGCATCATTCATCTGAAATATTCTACACCAACGTTGCCGTTTTGCATGGCATGTAAGAAAATGCACAAAAATACAATTTGACAGGAAAACTTACCGACAGGTCCATTGGTATCTTCCTCATCTTCTGGCCAATGCAGTTCAATAATCAATTTGTATACCCAAGCTCCAAGAACTGCTCCGATGTGAGGTCCAACAACGGGTATCCACCACCAATTATAATCACGATAACTGAAATTCAGAGTGTAAATGGGATTAAAACATAACTCAATACGCCAAACCAAAACATGTAAATTATATTCTAAATGATGTTGAAAAGCTAACTTCATGTACTTTTAGCATAATGCAACTTAAACACAATGCCATAATGAATCTGCACATATACAAAATACAAGCACAGTCCAGTAACACTTGCACTTATATTTCTCGATGGTTTTAGATTGGACAATATAAAATAATCCATAAGGAATGTTTCGCCGCTCGAGGTATTCTTGGGAAAGACGTTTCCGTTAATATATTTCGTACTACATATATGCATTGGCATTCCAGCACCATATCTAATGGAATTCCAAGAAAGACAGCATTTGTCACAGTTTTGCAACAGTGGCAGTCGTCTATAGTATAAAAACAGCCCTTTTTCCCAGACACAATAACATCGCGATGTCCTTCATCAAATAATAGCAACTGATGTCACATAAATGAGAATTTCTTGTCAAAGGTAAAACTAGGATTCCTACCTGAATACTTGCTTTCCCCAGCCTGCAACAGCCGTAAATGCTCTTGGCGCAAGATCCCGAGCAGGATTAATGGCATAGCCGCAGTTATATCCATATGTCATGCCGATGACGACCACAACCATGCCAACCATCAATGGAACTACGCCTTTGGGTGTATTCATGTTTTTGTTGTCCGTAATGGCTAGCACACAGACAACCAACAAAGCAGTTCCCATTATCTAGAAAATAAAGGTACAATAAGAAAATTAACAACTTTTCAAGAACTTTTCAGCTATTTTAACATTAGCTAATAACTACAAAATCCCCCTTAATGTCTAACTTTCGTAATGACACCTTTTATCGAAAACAACACAGTAGTATTCATTATACCTAGTATACGAGACTATATATCAGAATTTTTTCTTCTTCAAAACAGTGGCATTTAACGAAAATGCATTGAAAACAGTCATGCTACGGTCAAACCACCTGGGGATAAAATACATTTTCTGACCAATTCTGGAAACAGATTGTAAAATAAATAAGAAGTTTGTCATCTATAGCAGGTGGCAAAAAAAGTTCATGGCTCAAAGGCGCCAATCAACCTTATCATGGTAGAGTCTAGTAATTAAAATACAGAAAATATTTAGCCCATTTAGTTGCGCAAACATTGCAGAAAAACGAAAAAACTTTTATATTTAGAAATGACCAATAGTTTTGTCGATCCGAAAGGAACGATGATGGATTGCAAACATCATTGAAGGGCAGTAATGAATACATAGTTGTACTCACAAAAAAACCTAAATCATTTCTAACAAGATTCATCAGCCATGCATGTGAGCAAAGAATTTATATTCACCATTACTTAAAAGTAAATATCTTCATACTCTTGTCATAGAAAAACTGAAATCTATATTGCTTCATTAAAAATACAGTATATAAACATGCATTTGTTGAAGATACCAAATTTACGACGACCATTAGTGAGATTGAGTCGGTGAACAGACTGAAAACATGTTCAAATTGACCTAAGAAGTATTTTTGTTCTCCATTGATTCATATTTGTATGTATTGAATAACTCCTACGACATATACTTTGTACTTTTTTCATGGCAATTATGTTTACTATTTTTAGATAAAAGATTCAATAAAAGCGATATTATTCAATTTCTAAGAAATTTTCAATAGGAGTACTGGAAAATTAATCAAGGAGATTACGACCCAGAAAGTACACATCATTAATTTATATGAAAGATAAGGGTTCATGCCATAGATTGAAAAATTATGAGATAGAGGAATTACATTTCTAGAATTGATCGGGGTCTACTGAGAGTGCATTAATTTAAAATTTCTGCATTTCAATTTCAAAGTAATCATCCGATTATTTCAAATTAGACTTCACAAAATTTTTCAAATGCAAATCAATTTTAAGGAGATTACATTTTTTAAAAGAATAGCATTCAGTGTTAGTATAAAATAAATCCTCTTTTGCACGATTGATTCAATCATATAGCCAAATGGTAATTTCAGGTCACTGCTTTTGTTGACAAAGAAATTTGATGTAAAGAATACAGTTTACATAGAAACTTTTTTTCAGATATTTTAAAATATGCTAGAATATGAACGTTCATTTTATAATACAACTGAAATATTTTTTAAACCTGATCTAACGCATTTGTATAACCTGCCATCAAAATAAATGAATTGTCGAAAAAACAAATTATTTGATTGTACACATTCTTCATTATTTGTGTAATGTATCAACCATAAATTTATGTACATAATGGTATGTTTACATCTAAATGTGGAATGTAAAGCAAGATGCATGAAATCTATATTCACAGCAATTGCAATTTAGTGAACCATAAGAATCAATCATGGCAAAGATGTTTACAAAAAAAAAATAGAAAGTACCATTCTTATTGCAATCTGGCTCAGAATTCTATAGTAAATGATATAAAGTGGATGAAGAGGATATATCAACCTGCTATTTCTAGGCAACGTTTATACAAATTATAAAACGATTCCTTGTTAAATTTAATGCTTTACAAAACCAAGAGTGTTTACAAAATTAATTTGATACCACAATTTCAAAGACATGTATGGAAATTGACAACATACAGAAAAATACATAATATTTGCTAACTCCTTTTTCAACATGGTCTCTTAAAATACTCAAATTTATTACATCATTTTTCGTAATCGTCATTTTTTTCAAAATATGACAACAATTAGAAAATAAACCTAAGGATATTATCCAAATAAAATTCATATTTTCATTAAACGCATTAAAAAAAATTGAAGTGTATTATTAAAAAAATATACATTCCATATATGATATTACTGCAACATCCTAAGGATTTAATCTAGCGGTGGAATTAATACGATAAATCGTTTACAAAATATTAATTAGATTATCAAAGTAATTATAATTTAGTAAACTAATCAGCAACAAGAGGCGGGAATTTATTTACATAATAAAAATCAAATTGTTAAATAATCTGTTATTACGTGCACTGAAACATGACAAAATTGCACTCATGTGATTTGCCGCTTGCTGCTTAAGAAAATCATTTAGCATTTCTAGTTTTCAAAGAAAAAAAAAACCTTCTCCCATAAATGTGCTTAGAAAGGCAATTTAATAACGTCTTTTCCGATTTATCCAATTTCTTGCGTTTTTCTCGCATTTATCAATGACGTTTGCTGATCATGCCTTCCTTCACTTCCGTGCACTGCTTATGTGGGCTTACACATATTCTATAGATACACGTGCGATTTCAAGGATCACACGGTTTATTAGATCAGACGGAATCTAGCAGTGCCAGCGGTGCTTTATTTATATATTGACATAGCATAGTGCCACTACTTGCAGAAAAAAAAAGAAGAAAAATGTATTCCATGATATGCAGTGGGTCGGAAAATTTGGGGACTAAATTCTGTTAACGGAAATAAAAATAGAGCGAGGAAGAAGATCTTTGCAAGCGACTCACGAAAAAGCACTAAAGTTAGGCACCTTTTAGCGAAGGCTGCCATTCAAGGAGGATTAATGGAGGTGGGATATGAAATAGATTCTGTTAAGGTTTGGAATTTACACTGTAAACAAAGAGTGGTGATAATCCTTAGATGGTGGCAATTACTGGTAATCGATGACAAGAGATCCTGTAGCAGCAAGAAGCACTGGTGTGTTTATTTGGGTCGAATGGAAGAACTTGTCAGAAAATGTTTTAAACATTTATTAGATAGAAAATTTGAGGGGAAGCTATTCAATTCAAAGATGGTAAAAATATGTGCATGTTATGTCAACAAATCATCAAATTGTAGTTAGATTTATTATTGGTGTTTAGGGGGTCAAAGGCTACTAAGGCCATAGAGAGCCCAGACATTGATTAGGAAGATCTTATTGGATGTATAGGATGATAGGAGACAAATTGGGTGAGGTTCACAGGCTAGACCCCAGCCCCAGAGGGCACCTTAAGTTAGCCATTACTGGGGGCCTAGCCAAGGGACACAAGATAGGAGAGGTTGTTGCAGTATAGATATAACATGGCAACAGTGATGAGAGTAGTTTGGATTCATGGAGAAAAGTGAGAATTGCAGAAAAGGGGATGGTCGGAGCCTCCCCTATAAGTTAAGAAAGAGCACATGCATTGTCAAGCAAATGAAAGTAAGAAGACATTCATAAAATGAAAATAACATATACACAAAATCATAGGCGTGACAGGCCGAGACCCGTAGAGCCTTTTCCGGTCACATGCATTGTGGGAATCAACCACCTGGCAGTTGGGATTATAGATTTTGGATTTGTATTATTTTGGTAATTTATTACAGAAGTGAAGAGAGGAAGGAGCACGGTCGTGGCCGATTATTATAGGAACTGCCATGGCATTTGCCTGTAAAAAACCCTGAAAAACCACGAAAACCAGTCATGGTAGCCGACCCAGGAACTGAACTCAAGTCTCCCGAATGAAAGGCCGATAGTGTTACTATCCCACTAGTACCACTATCCCACCAACCTCGGTAGATTTATTATTGTGTCTATATGTCTGCTTTCTCGTACAATACCTTACCAAAGTCCATTTACATTTTATGTTAACTAATCATGAAAATGTACATTTAAAGCGTCGATGTCTGTATGTGGTCAAAAAGTAGACCATAAAGGTAATTTCCCAAATAGTATTATGTTGAGTTTCCAGATCTTACTTAAGTTTTGTAAATTTTGCATCAGTGTATGCATACAAATTCTGTAAGCAGATTGTTCGTACACTACCTGACAATTATAAATCCTCATACATGTTGCGTCAACTAGTCATTAAAATGTACCTCGATTTATTTTTTGAAAGTGTCGATGTCTGTAGGTGGGTAAAAATAAAAAACGCAGGTAAAAATTAAGATGATTTTCTAGATATTTTCGTAATGTTTAGTTTCAAGACTTTGTTTCACTTTAAAAAAAACATTTTTTCAGAAATGCATATCATATATACTGATGATGTGAGCAGATTTCCAGGTTATGCTCGTACAACACCCGGCCATTATAAACCTTCAGAGGGCATCATTTATTTTATTCTGTTCAGCAAAAATTAATTATTCATTTGTATTCCAGTTTGTATGCGTAATAACAATGAATGTTTTTAATATAATTCAAACAATATATGTACATGACACTGATTCTGCTTGCAATAGGGACTATATATTTCTTATCAACTATGCAAATTCAAAATTGCTTATTATTTAATAATAACGAAGCACGAGTATACCAATTATTAATTTGTAGCGGTATGCATTTCCAAAATTTAGCCCTTGAAACAAGGTGAATATTTAAAGTCGAGCAATCATCATCATATACAAAATATTTGCAGCAATGCATTAAAATTTTATCATAAAATCATGTTAGAATTCGTATCTAATACGTATAAGTAGATAAATTCCCTATTTAGTTTATGCTAATCTCAGAGAATTCCCAGTGATTACTGCTCGTCGAGTTTTCTTACCTGATCTGCAAGTCCGTTACCAACTGACAAGTATTCTTGAGGATAGGTTGCCCAGATACCAGCTGTTGTTATTGTGTAATTACCTCCGGAAAAATCCATCAGTGCATCTAGAAAGAGGAAGGATTATTGTAAATCAGTGTCTGAATCTTGGTATGTAAACTCATCCGCATCTGACATCATTCATAATTCTCCAAAAACTTAATGCTTTTTCATAAAGTTATTATTGTTGACAAAATGTTGGAGGAAGTACGTACGTACATTTGTATTGCTCAAATCTGTTCAATCGTGATTGATAATACCAATCGCTGAGTGAAGTATGCCTACAACCCATCAACTTTAAAATATTTGAACGCCTAGTTTGAAAAATTATCTTGGCAGCATCAGTACAGCAGATTAAACATTCAAAGTTCCCAGATCTTAAGAATTCAAACTAACAAGAAAAGCCTTAAACGTTGAGGTAAAGCTAAATGTAATTAAACGTTCATATTTGCTTAATCGTCATTTGTTTATGATTATTTATAAACCGGTGTAGCGTTTTATTAGGATTCTTAATGATTTCTTACTGGATTAATTATCAGAATATGGGCCTTGAAAGGCTTTTCAGGAACGCAAACAGTATGTATCGCTTTATAGGAGAACTGACTTCACAGCGATTTATATATTAACCAATCCATACACGCACAACTATGCAATTAAATTTTTGGAAGCTTAGATTCCATGATTTTGCTCGCACTTTGAAAATGTTAAGATTTTAATTACAAGGTTTCATGTGCTAATTGTGGAGTTCCAGTGCAGGTCAATATTAAATGCTCCATTCAGAGTTCTCATATTTCAAAAGCCAATATTCATGAAGTTTTTTTCCTTTTCTTTACATGAAGTTGGAAGTCTTCATTCAATTCAAACGTCGGTGCCTATTTCATTGATCGGACCAATGAAATATTGAATGACAAGTTTATAAAACAGTTGGCGAATGTTTAGGAAACATGATGACCTATAAAAGCGCCTTAAAAATTCATGTTTTAGTTACTGTATCTCAAATGTGTGCTTTTCAATATTTAAACTTTGGATTTTGTTTTCTATCCCCTTGAGGATATTAATGGAATAACAAAGTCTTAGGCATGGTAGTTTTCTTGTTTTCAATTACATGTTCAGTATAAGCAGTAGTATAAACAAAACAAAAAAAAAACGTGAATACAATTATTCCAGTGGTACTTACGTTGTTATTCAGGCTTACTACTTTATAAGTCGGTCATGCATATAGAAAATTTGCATAAGAATCTACGTTGTAGCTTTACGTTTTGAACCTCGGAGGTTATTTACTTTACGATTCCAATAAAAGGGTTCTTCACGTGTATATATACTGAAAAAGTATATATTCTTGGCACCAAATTTGAAACTGCACTCCCTAGTGTCGAATGTAAAAGCAAAATTCTTCAACATGACTGCGTGTTTTTACCCTAAAAGCGGCCATTTTGTTATAAATTCTATTTTCAGGATATACACTTCTAGAGTAAAAGGACGGGGCCATGTTGGAAATGTTAAACATTCTCACACTACCACTAAGGGGTTGCTGAACTATAGGTCTAACAAAGCAGGAAACTACCTATTATGCAGCTCGTTCTATTAATATGATATGAAACTTGCCAAGAAGCAAATTAAAACCATTACATCACACCATATTGTTGCGTTTTTCTGCTGAGTTTCAGATCACACCTAATTTAGCAACGTGTACGATTTCGAATGGAAGATCACATGACAAGCACTTACTTTCATATACGAGATAGATGAACAACGATGCCAAGAACGCCCCCACATATTGGGCCACCATGACAATGGGCACTTTTCTCCATGGAAACTTCCCCACCGTGGCTAAGGCAACAGAAACGGCAGGATTGATGTGACCACCTAAATCACAAGAGAAAAGAAAAAAAAAAGACAATTGTGTGAGTACGAAGGAAGGAATTCGCAAAATGCGGCACAAGAATGTAAATTTACACTTCCCGGGTTAAAAGGCATACAAAAGCAATCAGTGACTTCATCCTCCATTGTTGAAGCAAATGTGCGAATTGTGCAACATACTTAATGGACCATATGCATATTTTGTAAATCGGGAATCAATTTTACCCTTGGCTTTGTCCACAAGGCAAAACTATTTAAGGTGTTGATCATGACCAAGAATAACCACAACAATGACAATGGGATCATTATCATTGAAATTCTTTTGGGAGGGCATTTCTAATTGATGCCCAAAATTCTAAAACAGCCAAAACCTCCAAACTTTCTCGTGATTCAAAGTGTACATTAATCGCTTTGCTTGCATAATAAATTTAAGCACGATTCGCTAATTAGTATTCTTAACGCCCATTCCAAATAGCGAGACCTCAATTTGTCATCGCCATTTACGACAAGAATCGATTCTTGGTAAATAATCTTTCCTCAACAGCGTTACATAAACACGAAAATCTTCAGGAGATACTGTTTTATTTCTCCAACATTTCGTCTTTATTATTTTTAAATGTTTAATGGTGCACAGAGTATACTGGCTTCCATCGTAAAGTCTTATCATGCTACTAATTGTCACCCATTCTTAGTATAATAATGAAATAATTCGTCTTTTATCTTATTTACACAAAGTATTTCGGTAACATTCCTTATATCTAATTGTATCTTCATTTACACAATTGCGTCAGTGTGCCTTCTTAACATTGAATAAATGAAACCATTAATAATAAACAGTGATTTTGAAATGAAGTTAACTGGTGAAACGTGAATATGTCAAAGTCAATTTATTTAAATTAATGCTGCGTAAACTCCATATGTGGATAAATAATTTCTTATCAAATGTGCCAATGAAAACAAACGTAACACAAGTCAGTTGATATTGATGCCACCTGTCGTACAAACTGGAACAAGACAACCATGGCATGATTCGTTTGCACTCAATGGCCCACTGAAGCTTAACTGAGATTTTGGGATTAAAGATCTAAGGGTCAATAGCATCTAAAAAGCCATTGCACTTTGAAGAGCACACAAAAAACATTGCTAATAAATTCTTAACATCTATTGCGCTTAAAAAAAGCATGAAACTTGTTGAAAAATAAGTGCACCTTTAAGGTGAGCTTAAAACGTCGATACCTGCAATGCTAAAAATACTGACTATAATTTTGATTTAATAGACTTATACATATATAGGGCATTATTTTCCCCTATATGGAGTCATCCATAATTTATTAAACGCGAAATTTATAATATACTTACGGGAATTGTTTTTAAAAAATGAGATAATTTAATATTTCATGAACGCATAAAGGACTTTGCCAATAAATCACTAGTAAACAAACTTTGTACCAAAAATCGTTGCAGGTAATGAAACCAGCTACCCCTTAAGGTGGGCAATCACTGCTAGCTCTAGTTCTGTACAGGGGGTGTCCAAAGTAATAGAAAAGATATGTTGTCAACATACATTTCTTTATACAAGAATTACAAAATAATGAAAATACTTTTGGTACACGTTTTAAGATATGTTGAACAATCCAAAGTCAAATGCCATATTAATAAAGAAATATGTGTATTGCGTTATTTCTTACAACCTATGATTATTAACACGCATATGATCAAAAAAATGCATTTACAAGTTCTCTCATGTAAAATGTAAAATAGCATTTGCCAATCGTGGAACCTGCACAAATTCCTATTATTTGCAACGCTTATTTGAACAAAAGATAAAACTTTGCTTAAATAATGCAGGTTGAATTTATAAATGTTAAAATCAGCCAACCCTTATGTGCTAGCAGCGCTTTTTTTTATCTTACTTTTACTACCAGACATGAATAATTCAAGAAATTTAATTCAGAAGCTACTTGCGGCGTGATATGAAAATTTCATTTACATAAAAGTCAAAAATTTAGATATTTACATCTTTGTTGGAAGAAGTATCAATAGCTGTGCTAGAAACAGCTTAAGAAAACACCTGGAAGTAAATAAGATTTTTAAATAATTCTCTGAGTTGTAAATACGATTTAGCTTGGAGAGATTTTGTCCTCGTAGGTCTAAACAAAACCTCGCACAGTTCATCTTTAAAAATATGTTTTACTCGTATGGTGAAAAGTCTAGTGCACTGTCACTAAGGGCTACCAAGTCCCAAGTGCCTTTGTTTAAAATGCTTTATTATTCGCAGCAGTCAAAAACGTCATTTTTGGTTTCAAATTGCATGCAGAGTCAGACGATGTCTGTCATATCAAAATTATATATAAGAAGATTCAATTAACGGGCATTTCAATCAACAAAGCATGAAAAAATGAAATCCGGCAATATAAAGAATTTTGCATATGATACTTTTATTGCTGTCTTTTTGCAGGAAGAATTTAGCTCCAATGGATTCTAATTACTGTACAATGGTTTTGTCTATAGAACTGAAGTCTAACAAATGATTAGATCAAAAAGAGTAATACCGAATTTGATATCTCTTTGTAATTTGGCGAATTTGATAGCATTTGTTGAGCTAACTGATCCCATAATTTGTTTTTCCAAACACGAAAAAAAATTTGCCCATTTGAACATTTCTACCTATGTTTTTTCGGCCTTGAAGAAAGTATAGTCTGCCACGCAATACCATTGTTAGGAAGACGTCATTGGATATTTACGGTTTCCTTTATAAGTTTACAATATAATCAAAAAGTAATTCTATTGATATAAATAAAATTTGGACACTTTTTACGAATGCTGCATTTCACCAGAATCTGCTAAAGTGCACACGAGGTATTTTTTTTACAATAAATGACATTTTTATTCCTAGAACCTGTTCCTCTCAAGCTCTTCTTTTATAAAGACAGGGGAATGCGACATCTCAATGAATGCAAAGAAGGAAGGGCAATAACTTCAAATTGTCATTTTTGTCAAATTGTTTTGCAGAATATAGTGGCATAGGCAATGCAATTTTCAGTACATCTTTCTATAAACCCAGCCTGATCGACTTTAAAAGTTAACAATGAAATAAATATATTTTCATGTTACCCTTGTGTACATTGCAAAATCTTCGAAACCTTTGAATACTATTATATAGCAAGATTTGTAAATTTCCAACCCATTTTTTCTTTAATAGTTACACAACTTTTCGACTGTTAAGACTTCATCAAGTAATAATTGTAAAAAGTTACAAATTTATCATGCATTAAGGCATGTTTCTAAAAGTCTTGTTATATAATAATAATATTCGAAAACAACCACTTGAGGAATGGAAACCATCAGTGAATTTTTGACATTTGAAAGCCCCATGCTAGATCAAATTTTTTTAAAAAAATACATCATACTGTAAATAGAAAATACGATTTTTGAAAAATATTTTATATTAAAAAACTAGCTCTTATCTCAGAAGAAATGTATATTCTTGAATACATACAGTGTATATTTTTCAGCTAAGATATAGGGAAGTTCTTTGTTCAATGCTTAAATATTTTCAAAATTGCATAGGCCCCAATACACCCAAGTTTTACAAAAAAGTATCCCCAAATCGCCTCTGATAAGCTTGATTCTGAATTTAGATAACGATTATCGTCATATGTAAATATATACAGTACACTGCAAATGTATATTAATGTGTACATGTTTTCAAGGGAGAATAAAACCTTGTCTTCTATACAATGAATGTGAATAAAAAAACCATTAAAAACGTTCATCTGAGAATAAGTTATTTTATTAAAAAGGTAATTTTTTCGTTATTTCATTAAAAAAAATGAGGGATGCTTAAAAAACACGTGGTATTCCTCGAGAATTTTAAGTGCCATTTTCTGAGCCGTGAATTGAAAAAGTTTGATATACACTGATGTACAGTATCAAATGCAGCGATGGTTTTTAGGACAATTCGAATAAGACACTATATATTTTGGGATTATGAATTGACGATGATTATGATTAGGTCCTATTATGATTAGAAAATGTCAAAGCGTCGTGCCTCTTACTTGGCTAGACGCTATTATTCAACGTCACTGCTAAATCTCTATATTTTTACGTCTGATAAATATAATAAATAAAAAAACGATTTCTTAACTTATAACCGCAAAGAGCACGTTGACATTTCAATGATTAATACCATAAAAAATACCGCAGACTTATTAATGCTACATTGTATCAGACAGGGAGTTTAAACTTGTAACCATTATTGTGTTCTGGACGAGACGTGTTGAGACACGCAGTGCCGAATTCCCACTTCCATCATTGTTTTCTAATTAAAATCAAAGGATTTAAGTTCCAGACTGAAATAGCTAAAAGCATTCCAAGTTGTTATTATTATTATTAGCAGCTGAAGACACTCCCAAGGAAATTCCTTAAATTGAAAATTTAACAGACTACCAATGGTAAATTCATAATCTTGCATGAGATGGTACAATGAAATATGTTCTCGATATTCGCAAATTACATGCAAAACTATAGTATTTGCTGATGCTTGGAGAACGCCAAATACTCCCTCAGAACGTTAGCCAATACCCTCAGGTAGCATTTTTCTAACTTTATCGCAATTTTACATAAAATAGTTTTAAAGGGCAATTAAATTTAAAGCCTGAGGATAACAATTGAATAAAACATGTAATAAATGTAACAAGATTTCAACAATAACCAGAATCTTAAATTAACCAAATACCTCGTATATGCCTGAAGGGAAAAATGAAATGTTGCAGCCACTCTGCTTATAACAACATATAACGTCAACATGTTAGTGATCGAAATTTTTGATCACGTTTCTGAAAATTTCAAAAATAGCCGAAACAACCCTTGACGAATCCATTTTTCTACGGGGTTTCAATCTAAAGCAAAATTCATGTACATGCACTAAGGAAATTACACATAAGACACTGAATGCAATTAACTTAACCATGCAAATTCAACTGGAAATTTAATTCAGAAAGTTGAGGTTTAGTCAAAACTGTGAATAATGAAATATTGACTATATTGCAAACTTATTTATCAATACCAGTTTGCATAAAAAGCATACAACTTCTACATTGCATACCAAACATTTTATATGAATTTACATAGAATTCTTAATTGTATAAAGACAACTTGATAATTAATCTTATTGCCCAGGTTTTATTGCAAGTCTTAGTCATATCAAGAGCATTGTGAGTAGGGCAAGCATTTCATATATGCTGAAAACAACTTGGATTGAGGGCATATCAAGGGAATAAGGGTCTAACAAAAGCTGAAAGCCTGCCTGTAACTGACATCTGTCTGAATTCGTGAGTAATGCTAATGCTAATTGCAATTTTGAATTCGGTTGAAGATGGTGTGGTGATGTGCATCTGTCATATAATGAACAACGATATTACGTGATTTCTTTAATTTATTTCCCGTGCTTTGATGAAAAAGATAGAACGATATCAAATGAAAAAAATGTTGTAAACATTATGTATAGCTAATTTAGAAATCCCTAGTTCTAAATGAATTTCTGAACACATTGTGGTGCAAAAGCATCAATATTCAAGGTAGGTTGTTGTTGTTCAGAATTACATTCTGATGTTCTAGATTGTATTATTCTTTCCAGAATTGCATTATTCTTAAACTACCAAACAGCATTTAACCATGCTACGAATTTAAGCTACTTACAATAATTTAATAATACAGTATGATTGCTCAAAGACTATTGCATATTATGCCTACTGCTGACTATAATAACTGCCACATAAGTTAATTAATATTAAAAATTGTATTTTAAAAACTATTATATAAATACAGCTATAATACTTGTTCTTTATTATGTTAATTAATACCTTAGTATGTGTGTACGTACATACTCGTATATGTTCTGGTATGTGCAAAAAAGTTATATTTCGCCTCTCAAATACATTTTTTTAAAATATGCTTAAAGTTTTCAAAAATAAAATATCTTTTCTTGGTATATACAAGTATTTTTTTAGAATTCCATAGTTTCAACATGATATATGTAGTAAGGTATAGAAAGGTGTAGAAAGGTTATAAATATAATCACAGAAATTTTGCACCAATGAACATAGTACACATGGACATGTATAAAGAATAAGTGTTTGAGACTGTTCCAAAAAGATGGTCAACTGACGAGAAAATTCAAATCTAGATTCTACTATAGAATAAGAATTCACTTTCTTAAGCTTATATCGAGATGGACCCTATCGATTATGATATTCAAAAACAAAATATGCATGCATAACACGAGTATCGAGTTGCATGCTCACAGAATTTCAAAATGCACAAAGAAAAATAGAAAATTGAGGATACCCATGCACCTGGTGTTTGTCAGAATGCTCAGGTTGATATTTGTCAATAAAAAAATCCCTTCTCTACAGAAAAGTGATTGGTTTTAGATTATCCATCATATCGGGTAGACGACAATGATTTGGACAAAGGCAGTTACACGTTTTTTGTGCTACTATATTATAGTGAAAGATGAACTTTTTTTAGCTCTCTAACTTGATCTATTATAAAAAAAATCAAGTAACTAGAGCTGTAAATCTTTTTTTTTTCATAGATGAGGAAATAAATCAGAAAAAAACAAAGGTTGCAGTCAACTTTTCTCAACCATTTCAATATTAACTACAGCTTCAACTTCGGGTTAACAACAAAAAATAACAAAACAGCCAGATCGAATTCAGTTAGCGAACTGAAATCAAAATTGAGAAATTGGAGAACAAAAGCACTAAGAATTGAAATTTAATAGGGTAATGTGAGCACTTCAACACCGGGATTTGTAGCAACAGCTATCCTCTACTATGTGGAATAGAACTTGATAATCTAGCATATAAGATACACAGAAACTCCTTAAAATAATCTCAAGATACACCGTGTCGCCATCAGCTGAGAATGGTTGAGAATTTGAATAAATATACTGTACTTTTGAGTATGAATTTAGTCTGTCAGTTAAACCATGCACGTGTTTACATAAAACTCATGTGCTCTTGATGAGAACTGCATCAATATGGCCGCCTGAGTTGCACAGTTTTATCCAATCATAGATTCCGTAGAAATCTAATTACGTCTGCAAGAAAGCTGTGAATATATCTCGTGTAAACTGCTACATTAAGAACACGAATACACACAAAAGTTATCGCATACGTTTAAAATACAGCGTGAATTCTAATGCAATTTATCAGTCTCTTTTGGTATAACAATACAGCTGCTATGTTTTTTTTTAAAAGAAACCTAAGTATGAATACATTAAGTCTAGACTTAGTTTACGTAGAGGTGCAACTAACTTAATTTAACATATTAAATTAGTCATTATTATACCTAGCATATATAAACGAAGCTTTATAAAGGTTTTGTTTAAATGAAAACTTATAGCATTAATTAACAGCGACAAAATTGGGATGTTGGGTTTCATATTTTACAATTTTAACAACGTGTAAGAAATTTTTAAAGCGCTGTAATTAAAAGGAAACTTATTTACGAAAAATGGGTAAATAAGAAAACATTGCATGAGGCTGCCTCCTTTCACCGTTTTGTTGAAATCTAGTTAAAACTCAGTAAACTTCCCAACGCCATCTATGAAGCATTTTGCACAACAACATAGTAGATTTATCTGTACACGTTGATCACAAAACCTTGATTATACAAAATTTTGATCATAAAACGTTCGTGCTTGGAAAAATGTTGTATGGTTGCTCTGATTAAAACACTACGTCTTACACGGTGCATATTGGAACTTGGCACTATTTTCTGAATATGCAAGTCGAAATATTCCTTCCAGTGATATTTTAGGTAAATGAAATTTTTACGGTCGCTTAAAGGAGGAATTTCAATATCGAGTTGAGGAATTTTGCTTTAATAACAACTCGCCATCAGCAAGTTTTATCGATTACCATCCAGAAAGGAGAAAAAAAAATCATTTTGATATATCAACGTTTCTGTCCGTCTTCATATCCAAACATGAGACATAACCAAATGAAATTTCTGTTTAGAAATATACATAGCTTTCATCCTTAAGCCCAAAAGGCAAGCTCTTAAATTTTATTATTGAATTAAGCTTCCATTGTAAATTATTTTTAAAGAATATATTCATAATGATACTTGTTACATAAAAGCTATACATCCAACTTCATGAATATTATCGTTCACTATATATATCAACGTTTCTGTCCGTCTTCATATCCAGACATGAGACATAACCAAATGAAATTTCTGTTTAGAAATATTGCTTTCATCCTTAAGCCCATAAGGCAAGCTCTGAAATTTTATTATTGAACTAAGCTTCCATTGTAAATTATTTTTAAAGAATATATTCATAATGATACTCGTCACATAAAAACTAAGAAATTCATGAATTTTATCGATCACAACTTGTAATAGCAACAGAAAAATGAAGCAATCGAGCGGAATGGCAGTGTTCATTCTGAAATGCAAATTGTATTTTTCCATTCAATTGAGCTTATTATCCTACAACAGCGTTTCAGTAAATATGCTGCAAAAAATTCAAGTATATTTCAAGGATTTTTACTTGATTTTCCCTAATTTTTCAAAGAGACCTCCACAACATATTTAAAAAGTCTGAAAAATGCTCACAAGAATGTTTATATCAGAATATTTATAAAAGATTTTTCCGATTAACGGAAATTTCTCGATGCGAAATTTAAACACTATATATAGACTGGTGTTTAACACGAATTTCAAGCATAATTCCCGGCGTTTCCTAGGTGATAAAAATCTAATCATAGTTCTAGATTTTCATTATTTTCAAGGCTGTTCGACACCCTGCCCTGCCATCAGCTAGAAATGTCATGTTGTATGAGGTTATACTGTATCTATTAATGTTCAACTATTCTAGCTGTTTGCCATCATTAAATTACTTTCCAAAATCTGAAGATCAACAACTTTCAAAAAATGAAAATAGTCTAAAGACAAGAAAGTTCAATGAGACGTTCGAGCTTTTTCTAATTATGTTTACAGACCTATAAATCAATTTTCCGATTCACGAATTTGATGGTTTTACCTTTGTGCTGGTTGAAAAAACATAGTTAAAAACTAAAAAATGATTAGGCTTATCATTTAGTGGAACGATAAACAAGTTAAATTAAAGAGATGAAAAACACCGCACCAATCTTAATAACGTTTCCATAAAAAAATTTGGCAGCTCTTCGACAGCATCTTGTGATTAAGTTTGAATACAACGAATGACCTAGAACAGAGGTGGGTGAACTTTTTCTAACATTACCAACAGCTGTGACAAAACAGTAATGAAAACATTCATCACAGCATGTCGTTCACTTGAAAACTTCAAATACAGCATAAACCGACTGAAGAAATTTATTCAATTCATGTGTAACAGGAGTAATGAATTGAAATATGAACATATTTTTTGTCTTGATTAAATTCTGGTTAAAAACTTAAATTCAGTTGATTATAAAATTTAATTTCATCAGATATGAAATCGTTGAATTCCATATCAGAGACCACGCCCTGAAATTCTAGTCTTAATTCCAAGAAAGACTAAAAATCGACACCTGTTATTTGGAAATGACTGACTTTGCCATTTTTATATGCATGCTAGTGTCTCAAAAATTGTGCCAAAGGAAATATTTTCAGATATAGAGAGGTCAGATTTGTTAAGGGCAGTTATCAACATTCCGCGAGTGTTACAGAAATGTTCCACTTCTAAATTGGGACACGCTGAGGTTCAGACGCGTAAAGTTATCTATGATATTAATCAAACGTTTTAATCTTTCTCTTAATTCACATCTTGTTCCCCTTATATTAACGCCTAACGACCACTCGGTGTATATATATATATATATAACACCTATATAACACTATAATATAACACCTGTCTATAGGAGTAGACATAATCACTCAAATCCTTTGACCGAGCTTTGTGCCAAGACGAATGCTTATTATTTGTCCTTCTTTTTGCATGCGAGTAAACGATGGAATTTAGTCTCCTGATTTAGTAGAAATTCAATTTAACAATGATGTCTAAGTCGCCACTGACGTAGGAGAATACTCCCGAAATTGGGTACGACCCCCTTCCCCCCACCACATGGCATTTATTTTGTTACTATAGTAGGGTACTGAGTTGAATTGAATTGAAGATATACACAGTAAAATGGGACACATCGAAGAAAGCAACTTCTTCCATCATGGAAGGTCAATGTTGCAATCAGCACATACACAATGTAAGAAAAATAATTTTTATTTTATTGTGTGTATTGTAATGACAGTCTTGAAGACGTTCAACGATTTTTTAATAATAAACAAAATGCAGTTTATGTTGATAGCGTGTGCATGGCAAACTTTTAATTGGCTCGACTGCTGGTAGAGTGCAGCATCAACCAGAAAGCGAAAACAAATCAATAAACGGTGGCAGTTTTCTATATACGACAACAGAATCATATACTTTAGTATTTTCCAGAGAACATCAGGTAGACTAGTAGCTAAGGTCTCCGCAACATGACTCTTGCCATTTTACAACCTGATGCGAGATACGATATACCGGATTTCAGATCTAGTCTTCAAAAAAGTATTTTATGTGTTAATAAAAAGACATAAATGGTATCCAAAGTTGGATTCCATGTAGGTTTAACCATAAATAATATTCGAAAACTTTATCAATAATCCAAAATGCCCATTTCCGTAAATATGTTTTCAAATTTCATTCCAAGAGGTTTTGCATAAACAGGTACAGTCTCCTTTATATTATAAAATCAACACATTTACTTAAATTCCTTCAAAATGTACAACATTGAAGTCATTTAATTTCGTATGATGTCACCAAACTTAGTTTAAATCTAAGACACACTTTGTCTCCATAGAAACATCTCTAAAAACGGGGTGCGTCTTAGAATCGCGGGTGTATACTTAAGCAGTGTACAGCACAGGCGAAAATCGCCGGATGCATGTACCCAGTGACTTGGAAACATCGTTGTATCCTACATGTGAATGTATGTGGCCAAAAAACTTATACATGTAGTCAACGATGTTCTTATACCTTAAAGTTTCTTTCTCAATATTTACATTTAGTGTGTTTCCCTATTTCTGTTGCTAGTAAACAACGTATTATAACCGATGGTGTCTTAAAATTTATAAATTTGTTCAATATTTTGGTCAGCTACCTTTTGCATGAAATTGTATCACTGCATATAATGTTTCACTGCATATATCAGACCATTAAACTGAAAGCTCATAAGGTATATTTTCAAATAAATGCAATTCTATTTATCCTCCAGTCAACAAGATGTCATGTAGTAAGGGACAACTACAAATGTGGCGCCCTCCTGACAGTTGTTCCACCGCCCTCTAACTATAGTCAGTCCATCCCTGAAGGTAAGCAGATTTTTCACCAGGAATACAAGTATTATGTTTCGGATAAATTATTTAATTAATTATGTAAAATATATACGGTCCGACTTACCGGAAACGCCACCACAGACGAAAACGCCCATCATGACGGCAAAACCCCAAGCGAAGTTAATCGTGATGAAATTGCCGTTGGTATTCTTGCTCAAGACACTCTGGGCAACGGAGGCATCGCCAAAAGCCTAAATATAAAAGAAAAATTTGCATTGAATGCGACAGATACAAGAAAGATTATCAGTAGGTCAATGGCGGAGGTCATGGATGCCAAATATAACAATCAGTACTAAAATTGGTGCATTTAAAAAACACGTTGACAATAGCAGACCGACAAACGAATGCAATTTAGCTTGATATGGCGGAGTGTCCAATGGATGACATGACAAAATTACAACAACAACTACCATTTTAAATATTTTCTAACCACTTGTTCATCTTGTGCAAATGGTAAAAAGCCATTGTGATGAGATAGTAATAAAGTTATGTCCTGAGCAATTACAGCTTCAAACATGTTTGGGATATCTTAAAAGAGAGCTTTCAGGATTTTGGAACATGCCTCAATGCTGGATGAAAGAGAATCGCCCACATCTCACATTATTTGAAATATTAAATAAATATGCAATGTAGTTTGTACGAGAATATACACTCAGTAGTATGATACATGCAAGTTTTAAGGTAAAAATGCACATTGTTTGCCAAATATTTCTTTCTTATATGATTACATTTCGTTCCATTTTTTAAAAACAATATACCCTCGACAGTGAAATAACTTCCGTTTTCTCATTTGTTATTCATGTCATCACATAACTATAATTTTTTTTAGATGTACTGACGTCTCCTTTCTTTTCTCTCGTTACTTTGATAATATTTTACAAAACAAGTTTTCCTCTATGTGGGATGGTTCCTCCTGATAGGCAGTCATTTAATAAATCAATTACATAAAATGACGTAAATATAAATTAACAGCCTTAGTGGATTCTGGCATTATTTTTTTTTCGTGTTTCGGTGATGCTTTTGATTTTTCCACAAACGCCAGCAAATATAGCAACACAATTCTTCCGTGACTGATGAAAAGAATAAACAATTAACTTCAAAGATTTCACGTGAAATGAACGCAATTAACGTGAGCACCATAAGCTATTGACGTCATCGAAGCCCTACACTCAATTTAACAAATGGTCAATACGTAATATAGAGAAAATAGCATTGAGAATGGTAAAGTTGGAATTTCTCAACCTTATATAGGTAAAGAGCAAGTGCTAATGGGCATTATAACGAGTTACTTAACAGATTTACTATAGATTTTCAAGATTTACTGCATTTAATATGAAAAAAAGCTTTTTAAAATATCTCAAAGATTGACTATCTTCTTAGAGAGTTTGTGCCAGCCAAACGTCTTTGTACATACCTTAACGTATGTACAGTTCATTCACGCATGCGCAAAAATAACAACTAACGTTAGATGCCTCGATAGTAGCAATTTAGCACGTGATAAATAAACTGAAAGGACGTTATTTATGAGGAGCGCCGTTAGATTTAACCCGCTAAAATATAACCTAACTTTGGTGGGCTTATTTGCAGCCGCCATGTTGTTTTTTACACCCTGAAACTGAGCCGTTCATGTTGTCGTTCCCCTTTACCCATAATCCCATTAACGTGATGGTCGCACATGCGTATTCCTAAAAAATCAGTGCTGTCAATGTCGTTATCGATAACGGTGGCTGGCACTCTATTAAAAACAGCTAAGGCTTAGAAAACAGAATGAATGGATTTAAATCAAAAATCAAATGACTGTGCTTTAAAATAATTAGCAGAATTTTGTTGAAAAAATATAAGTGAAAATATAAATGATTTTACAAAATGAATTCTATACAGATGTTAATTAACTACCACAAAATATAAATGTTACATGTTTTGCAATTAAAATATAAACTTATTGCTGCATAAATTTATACCATATCGCTCTGATTTACAAATAGAGGTACTGCATTGTCAGCATATCGTGTCATCTAAACAAAGCCCTTTGTTTTATCGCACAAATTTTAGGTCAACTGTGTCAAAATAATAGCATCGCGTGTTTATGAAAACTTTGGATAAAATTTGCAAGAAATGCTTTTTTTTTGTACAGCATCGCTAATGTAATTACAATGACGATAAGCTTATACAATTGGAGAAATATTTAAATTACATTTTAAAAACGAGTGCGCTTTCAATACCAACCTAACAATTTCGTTCGCATGGAACCAAATTGCAACAAAGTAAAAACTGTTGAAAACCACAAATTAATAACATGAAAAAGTAGGCCAAAGAAAATAGTTTCTGTACACATTTAATTACTATGTTCGCGTCTATCGAAATATGAAAATATGAATATTCCAAGTAACAATTTTTCATATGTTGAACCATTTTATGATATAACTATACAGTATATGTAAGCAATGTATAATTAGATCAAACTAGACAGTACGTCAACAATGTGGGTCTCTAGATCACCTTTAAGTAACAATATTAATCAACTCTTTTTATACCTTCAAGCAATGATCTACTGTGTATTTGAACAAGATGGTAGGTAGTTACCAGCCTGGATAATACATGTTTAATTAAATATTATGAATATAATAAATTCACGACTGCAATTTCCTCACTACAATCGAATTTGCAAAAAAACACCCTGTGAATTTGACAACCATTTTTAATTAAATATGAAAATAACTCACAAACTATAAATGGTATTAGAATATATACCAAAGCTGTAAAGCAGAAATCCTTTGAAAACGTTTGAAATTTAAGAAATAATTTAAACCGTACGTGTGAAGAAAAGTTTTCACAAGACGTTTTAAGTGTCAAATATCTCAAAAGATATTTAGGGTCCATTCAAAAAAGGACATCCTCAAGAGGGGAGTAGGGAAGTTTTCTGGCATGTGGATAGGGGGAAGCCATTTTGACCGTCCACCAATGATGTTATTTTTCAGTTTTTGGTTTTTCTGTTTAATTGAGTTTTAAAGTTCACTGAAAGGGGAAAAGGACACGAGAAGAAACGTGTGCCCAGTCCCAAATGTACTTTAAATTTTGAAACCTCGGGAAAGCTGGAATGCATAAATGTGTTAAACACCAATTTTATGCTGGAATTTCCCTTCGAGGTCAGGATCTTTCCGTTAATCAGAAAAAATCTGGAAAAATGTCGTGAAATTGGCAGTAAGACGGATAGTAGAAAATTTATAGGATGGGCCTTTGTAAGTTTCAATAAGTTTTCGGGACACCCTACTTTTCATAAACAAATAATAATAATGATAAGGACATCTATGGTGGGGGTCTGGGCTACAATGGACACCATGTGGACAGGCAGTAGGACGGAGAGTCAATTTTTAAAGGAATAGAGACTTTATTTTTGAATGGCCCCTTAACATTCATTAATTCGAGATGTCGGCACTTCACAGACAAAGTAAGGTACGTTTCAAAATTAGATTATGTGACTTCGGTAAACCTACACCAACGACATGCTTACGTTACTAGTTTACAACAAAATGCGCATTGTATACCAAGCTGATACGAGGCTAAATCGAGAAACTGTACAGTAACAAATTAAGCTAGTTGACTGGTATGTTTTTGGCGCTAAAGGAATTCACCTAATACCATCACCAATACATCGAAGGCCAGAGGTTTAATACTGACTCGACTCTTCACCTCAGAAGCTTATGAGATTACGAGGATTCTACATATTAATGGAGGCAAGCTAGAAATAAAGGTCATTGATGCATCTCGACAATCAGGATGACATTTCCAAATCCAAACCTATAAGTCGAAAACGAACACACAAAGAAATGTGCAAATCAACCTACTCAACTTTCGCAGTGAAATTCACTTCAAAATTCAAGATATCATAATACTTGTACATCTACAATATGAGCCAAAAGTTCCCTCATGCACATCTAAAAAATTATATTCAAATCGGTTTTCAGCTAAGATGAAATCCATTTCGTGACCAAAGTTAGTACTGAAAATTATCTCTCTCGAATCGTACCCAATCACAAATTCACATTTCCATACACATTTCAGAAAGTTCCACCTTTTCCTATTATCAAAAGTGACCATTCCAAATAGGAGAAAATTTAGTACATCATTCTCTTTTGGTAAATTATTTTGGTATATCCAAATCGGTTTTAAGGCTAAGAAGAAATCCATTCCGTGATCAAAGTTATCGCCCAAAATGAACCCATCATTGATTTTCCCAATTATAGGCTTTGTTCTTAATGTCATTGGGTATACATTACACGTAGCATATTACATGTCCGCTGTCAACAAAACTAAATCCGTCAACAATGCGTGTTCAATTAGTGGATTGCCAACTTGTAATGTTTGTATAGATACGCAACAGTGACGAGCAATCACGCATTACAAGGGCATTCTGAGTGATTGCCAACATTTAGGAACCATATACACACATACGCTGGAGAATACATGTACAGTATGTGTCATTGAAATCTGCCGCTGTTTTATTTCATTACGAGAAAACGTGATGATATGATTTATTAAAAACCAATTAAAAATGAAAATATATTTTTTTTAAATTAAGTACAAAAATTTCAATACGGGTTGCTGTCACCTTTGACCGCGAGTGCTTGTTATTCCAGCTTCAATTACAATTTGAAGTCTGTTTCGATTTTTTGAGTTCCGCCTTTGTTGTTAAGGTTTCTTGCCGCTAATTTTGTGACAGATTTGTGCAGGGAGATCATGTGACATGCTCGTTTTTCAGGCTTTCGATTGATGTCCTACTTCTTAAAATTCGTCAACAGATAAGTCTTTTGGGAATTAAAAGATAAAACTATGCGATCGAGTATAACGTGCAGCTTCCACATGTGCACCAAAATGGCTGACCTCAACACAAACTCTGGTGGTGAAGCAATTAACACAGAAAAAACCTTTCGTTGTTCACTCTTTAAAGTTTGCCATAACTCTCATCGAGTGCAAAGTTTGCCCTTTATGGTCATTTTCATTTTAGATTCCGTCCAAGCGTCTGGAGACATCGTATCGTTGCTTTCAAACATTTTCGAAATGCATAAAAAAAGAAATTGCGTGTTCAAAAGTTAAAATCCTGTATACCCTTTAAAAACACCGAAAACCACTCCAAAAAGTAAGCCCAGATGACTCGTATGGATCATAAAATTAAGCTGACTTTGCCCTAAGTCCCGTGACTAAGATTGTCAATTAATAAATGATCATTAGGTCGAGCCCTTAATTTCCATTTAAGGAAAAGTGATTAACAATTTCCAAACTTGAATTAACAATATAATGTATTTGTAAATATATTTTCGTTAGCATGTTATAAGCATTCTGCAACACAAACATATATTGCAATACATAGGCAATCTATAAAACATACAAAATAGCCGAAAACGTGCAATTAACCGGTTTATGTAAATATCCGTTTACAATTCCATACAAAAGTTGCACATGGGGCTTGCAAAATGTTGTGCAATTATCCGGTGTGCAATTAAGCGGGTTCCATTATTTTAAAAAACGTCCATCCATACGCTCGTGTATATATATAGGATTGCAGTGTACTCCGCTTAGTAGGGACACTTGTTAATTGGTTCAGTCTTTTATTAAAGAGACATCTTAATGAACAAAACTCAGCTGTGTTTAATTGGGACAACAAATTAATCGGTCTATAATATTCTACCTCACTTAAACGTTATTCACTGTACTAAAACATTTAGTAGCATTAGTAATTCATCTGGAAATAGCTCAAGTGGTGCAGGTGCTATGATTTTTTTTTTCTTAATTTTGTACGCCACAAAATAAACATGATAAAAGTGTTTTACCCCCGTAGCAGTGACCCAGAAAATGGAACTTCAACACTTCTCAGCTCACTCGAGCACGAAATAAAAACAAACACACAAAAAATGCTTCACGTAAAGGCCATAAAAAAATTCAATGAAATTAAGCAGGCCTCCTCCTTTATCGTTAAAAAGGAGAAAGTACAGCACGCACTCATTAAGTAAAAATGACCAACAATGGAGTATCAATGTTAGGGTAAATAGCACAAGCAGCTAACACTAATTTCATAAACGCAGTAGCCAGTGACTCGGACGTTCGCCATGGTTGGCTGTAATAACAGGTTCAACCTTAAGGTCATCTTGATCATCTTCAAACGTTCAATTTGGGTCAACTACCTGCTGAAACGCAGTGTGGAAAGCCACCCATTATCAAGTTCCATTTTCCACAACTTTCTTTTTGTTGTTGTTGTCTTATTGTTCTTATTTCGGCCATTAAACGATACTAAAAGTACAGCGTCACAGACCCACATATCATCATCATCACTTGTGATATTTTATCTGATACGGGTACGTATACATGGACAAAAACACAAAAACTGCCTAAGTGCCATTCAATGAAGCTAAACTGGGTTATGCATAAGCGCGAATGAAACAGGCCAATTAGTCACGGAACATTCCCAATTGTGGTAATTAATGCGTTTCATAATAATGGAAAAAAAAGCGTATCGATGATATAACAAATCCCATTTGCGCTTTTCCTTTCTATCAATATATTCCCACGCCAATTTCAAATAGGTTATTGATAACGGGCTTGTTAATCACTGGGGATAAAGTTGTTCAATCAGTTAATGAGGCATGTAAATTGACCAATGCATTTATAGGAGAAAAAAATAGAATCCAGAAGTTGATTATTACAAATTAAAAGGGAAGCATAACCTTAAGAGCTACACATGTCATCCTATTTTTATCAGACAAAACTTTGGCTCTAGTGATGATTCTTTTAAGAAATTGAGACATGTTTAAGAAGTATGGAAGACTGGCCAGCATTGAGACATTTTTTACTAAAACAATTTTCGCGAATTCATTAATTGTCCTATTGATCTACAAATGTTAGAATTTGTGGTTTAACTAATTGTCTGGGTATGAACATTTTATGAAGCGAATTCTATCAAATCTACTGTAAAATTTTAACGCTTGAAATTTTTTTTGAATGTCTCACTTTATCCCACTAATGGGGTAAAGTGAAGAGTTATGTAATAAAATATATAATAACATGTTTTTATCATTGTTCGACTGAAAAACGTAATTAATTGCAATTGAAATATGATTTAACCCAACAATTCCCCCCCCCCCCCCAACAATTTTCATTCATTTAGCTAGTATGTAGACAACAAGTACAAAAATGAAAATTCAAAGCTTGTTAAGTGAATGTGTCTCACCTTGCCCCAAATTGTCTCAGTAGAAACTTAACTTGCATCAACGGCAATTACATTCAATTAAAGCTACATGTTTGCATTTATTTAGCAATAAGATATGCATTAATTAGCAACAGATATAATATCTGCAAAAATTATTCATATATAAATAACAATGATTTTTCTAAGAATAATTTGATTTTACTCTACATAGGTCATTAACCTAGAAATATAGCCTTTTTCAATGGAATACCACAATTATTTCTTTCTCAACAAAACGTTAATTGATCTATAACAGAAAAACACTAGGGCGGACTTAATTTTGAACCACAATCGAAATACATGCATAGTGAGTCAATTAACACCAACACAAAAAAAGTAATTTAAGAACAAATAGCATATATACATATAACCGAATTACAAAATATCTGCAAGTAATATTATTTACTAATTTTCGAAAAACGTTCAAGCTAAATTATGAATACACGATATAGATCGATTTTCTTATGACGTCTTAATTTAGCCCCCACTACGCATAACGAATTATTGAATGTAATGAACTGCATTGCATCAACCATTTATATGGTCAATTAAACATCGTTTGTTCCTTTACGATTTCATGGTCAGTATATGGCATGAAGCGTAGCAGGTATACAATAGGAAACTTGAATATGCTCTTTATACACACCATCTCAATAGTCCAGTACCAGAACAGTTATGGTTAATAATCCTAACAGAAATTCATTCAACTAAGATTATACATAGGTGTGCATGCAAGGACTGAGCTGTTGGACTTGACCTCGCCGAATACGGTGGATTAACGAAAATCCGATTATTTCTCCAATAAATTAAAAAAATAGGAAATGCAAAATGAATGTCACGTACCAGTACACAGTAGCGGACTGGGGTTAAAGTATGTATTGGTTGGGGGCCATTCAAAAGGGACGTCCTCAAGAAGAGGGTGGGTCTTCTGGCATGTGGACATGGGGGAAGGGGGAAGCCATTATAAACCTCCACTGACGATGGCATTTTTCAGTTTTGGTTTTTTTGGTTAAATGAGTTTAAAAGATCTGTGAAAGGGAAAAAGGACACCAGAAGAAATGAATCCCCAGTCTCAAATGTAATTTAATTTTTAAAACCTCGGGCTAACATCCTCAGAGAAGCTACCATCATGCTTAAAAGATAAGAGAGTTTGAGCCTGCCAACGTTATCGTTATCGCTTCATTAACGTTGGCTGGCTCAAACTCTCCATTATCTCAATATAGCAGTTTTCAAATCGTCAACGTCATGCCAGAACCCAAACCCATTGCGTTTTCTAAAATATAATTTGAGGCAATTTTCATATGATAAAAAAGTTTGGTCTAGCCAACAATGCGATTTAAACGCATCCACAGTCATGATTATTTTTGCCATTTATCCATGCTCCAATAGAAACCACCCAAACAATTCCACCTTTATTATATAACAGCCATCCCTAAAAGGAAGGGGAAAAAAGACACGCTACCATTTTCGTCTCATAATTTAACCAGGAAAAGATTCAAAAACAATTAAATTACAACAAAAAAATATACATACATACATTCTGAAACAACGTTTCCAAATTGGCATATGACCTTGTTAAGATATTCAATGGGTTTTTTTCCCACTTTTATAGCTTGTTTAACTGATGACTGTGTTCAGGATTTCCGAAGTAACGAATTATTAAAAACTACTTAACTAAAATTGCCTAATTAATTCACATTTTGTGTACGTCATCAATGCTCCAAAATCATATTTTATTTCCTTGAGGTGACATTTGAAAAGTCTTGCCAATTCAAGAAAATAATTATTTTAGTCACATACTAATGTCATGATTACCAGAACCGATTAGAGTTGTTTATCGGAAACGAAAACAAGCTATTTTTTAACATTTTATGATAAACATTTTCTAGCAAACATGTATACGCAAATACTATTTTGCCAGCATGGATAAAAAAGTGTTTCTAATAAATTAATTGTCCTAGAAATGACTTTCAGACTGCTTTTTATTATTGTCATTATTTTGAGCAGTAAAATTATCCATAATAGCTGTTTTCGCCTCAATTACGGAAAAGCATAATTTATTTAAATTGAGAATTGTACTAAAATGCAAATTCATATCAACCTTCAAAATGTTTCAACAAATTAAAAAAGGAGGATGTTTTCGTTTCTGTTGAACAATTGTTATCTATTATAACAATCTCTTAATTACCTGGTGACAACAGACAGTATGTGATGAGGTCATCTTTTTCAATGCCTTGCCAAACATTAATCAGGATACCAAGTGAAAGCAAACCCAAACTAATTGTGTAAAAAATGTCCAAAACTAATTAAACCAGCAATGACAAATACTACAGTATTCTTCAGCAAAATTAAAATATATGGGTTTCGTATCTAAATTTCCTTAGTTAGGTTAGGTTAGACTTGCATCACACAAATTCTGCAGAGCATTTCTTACCACAAAAAGTTAAACATTATCATTAGGTATGCTAGTTAATTTAAATGTCTCATAAAACTAGCTTCCACGACAATTCGCGCAATTACATGTATTTAAAAAAAAACATATCTCTAAAGCCTGCACGAGCATAACATAAAACAGTTCTGCATGTACCATAAAAGCTACAATAGGTTGCAACTCATCCGAAATTATTAATGACCCAACCATTCTGAAAGTTAAACCTCGCCCTTCTATCATGTTGTTTTTCATAGATGTCTAATATGAAAATTGAAAATGATCTTCCCTTGTTTAGCAGTTGCAATCTACAAAGCCTTTAATTAGTAGATATCACGCATGTTTATGACAATGAATGTCTACCAGCAATTTAGTAAGCCACTAGGTCCTCTGTGGCCGGTCATGTGGCACTTAACGACTTATGAGCAATGCCCACCTAACCTCTGGGGCATGTCAGCTTGTCAAGGTCTGTTGTTTACTATCCTCTTTATGAAAATTGAAAATGATGAAAAAACGACTGTACATGCAATGCATATCTCAAAGGTCTACTTAATCCGGTTGGAACTAATCAAAGTACATGAATGTTGGTTCCAAAACAGTAAACAACAATAATATTTTCATCAACTGCATGTTCTTGGCATGTTTATTATCTACTTCGACCCATCAGGTTCTCATAAAGGTTCTCGAATGGCCATCAACAATATTTCTATTTCCATTTCATGCTTATTTTAATGTGTTTAAAATTTCAGAAAGAACAAATGATTTTGTCAGATTTATGAAATATAATAAAGGTTCTCGAATGGCCATCAACAATATTTCTATTCCCATTTCATGCTTATTTTAATGTGTTTAAAATTTCAGAAGAACAAGTGCTTTTGTCAGATTTACGAAATCTCCCTGAAAAACTTTTACAATTTAGGACGCTACAAAAATTCCACACGGTTCTGCATCTTTATTTGCATGAATTCGTGTCTATTCTTGATTATTTATTATAATATTTCGAAATTACTTTCTTTTTAAAATATGCACAAAAAAAATTCAATAATAAGCAATTCCAACAAACGTGTATTCATATGCAAAAAAGAACGAAAGTAACCTTCCAACAAAAGACGCTGTATAAGTTCAGTATTGCCTGACAGATGTAAGATTTGGCAAGATTAGGCAACCAATGGAAAGTTTCAAAAACTGTAAGAATAGAAGAAAAACAGTGCAATGGACAAGGTTGATTGACGCAGCTCAGAAGAAATATTCTTAATAGACACACGTCCTCGACGGTTATATAGCTTGAGGTGATTCTAAAATTCATATTTCGTGACTTTTAGGGCTTCGAGAATAAAAGATTTCAACTTACGAGGTATAACGTTTACGTATGTCTATTGAATGTATTGCGATTCCAAAAATCAACCATTTCATGACATGGTTTTCCAATACACAATATAGGTTATGTGAAAAGTGAGAATTTTTTGCTGCTTCTTCAATATATATGTAAGCTGAAAGCACTGGCAAGTTCTCACGCTTTCAGATTCAAATAATAAAAACTTTGAGTTGTTGAAGTTTCTAACAGTAAATTCTCGGTTTTCTTTGAAGGCAACAAGATAAAAAGTTAGTAATGCATGTAACAACGTATACATAATCGAAATCCAGGTATGAAAACATTAAGATTTAATGCATCGACCTTTAACGTAATTTCCCCTCCGATAGAACAATTGCTTTATAAAATGTCATCAAATGCTAAAGCTTCAAAATGTTAATAACGTGATAGTAAATTTACAAATAATTGTCTCATCATATATGAAATTTAGATGACATTTTAATACAATTGAGTTTGAAGGAGGGAAATTAACTTAAAGCTTAAAGCTCGATATGAATGATCGGTATTGGCGATGAGACATTAAGTAAATGATGAGTAATTTTCTAACGTTTTTTCAGAAACGTTTTACCAGAATTTTTGAATTGATACTTCCAACCTAGTCATTCAATTTCTGCATTGTTGACCTTTCTACTGTAGGATTACTACTCTTTATTTTGAGTTGCATTTAGTAGGAACTCAACATGATTGTTGCATTCCAACAATGATCAGTAGATAATGAGTGCTGAGATTTATTCGTCCATGCTTAGTGAATTGCATTGGACAACCTACAATAGGAATACCACTAGGTCAATAAAAGATAAAAGGACATTATGTAAGCATAACAGAATCAGTTAACAATAAAAAACAGTTTGCCTTTGTTCCGCATTCGTATATGTAGTGAATCTCGTTTTCAATTTTATTTGTAGAAAATCTATTCACGCGAGTTTGAAAATCAATTATGGAATTTTCCATTGCGTGAACCACCGAAATCCGAAATATAATAAATTGTTCATTTATTTTAATCTTTAATATAAACTCAATAAAAATAGCAACAAAAGACGTCATCTAGACTTCACTGTTGAAACCAAAGACATGTTGCAGATAACGTGTAAAAAGTATAGCACAACACCAAATTTGGAGCTAATGTTTGGAACAAATGATGCGATGATCTATATATTCCTTCAGGAATTGTAAATCTAAAATATAATTTTCCACAGTTTATTTATTCACTTAGGACAGTTTTTATCATGAACGAAGTTTGATACATGTCGCATTCTTAGAATTCTTTGTTTGTGCAACCTAATCTTAGTCAAATATTTTTTCTGTATATGTATATAGATATTTTGAAATTGTTTTTCTCCAAGCATTAAATAAATATTTGGCATAGCCGTTTAAAAAAAAATAATAAATACAAATTTGATATTTTAATAATCCGTTTGCAAACCATTGCAAAACCAAATAAGATACTTCACGTTAAAAGTAATAACAAGTAGCTAATCTGCATGTAGTAAAAAATAACAATTTCAATATGAAAAAGTAGTTGTTCTGTTTGACATGAACTGATTGTTAGGATTTGAAATTTTAAAATTCTGTAAAAAAAAAAAAAACTAGATGTGAGTTTCTTCCTGGTATTTCTGTTCTGGTTTTTATGTTATTGATTATTACCTTTTTATTTATATCAAACCAGGAACTACTAAATAAACCGAGGGAAAAGTAACGCTAAATTCCGTTCGCATAACTTATCAATCCGCCAAGAAAGAATTTCTTCCGCCAATAGTGTGACAGATAGTTGTTAGTTTATGAACTTTTCTCATCATTGTTCCTATAGAAATCCATGCAATTTCACTTTTATCTTCCCCTTAGACTTTTAGTTCGACGAATAAATGAGGCCATTTTTTGCTAAGTTTCACGAGTTATGGGACGAAAACCTTCAAGGATGATTGTTGTACTAGGCATGTTAGCATCCGCATTTATTAGCAAACTAGATCGGTTCAAACATATTTGACTGCAGCAACAACAAGTTTTGGGATTACAGGAAGGGGTCAATTCGATATGTAATCGTGATCTAGGCATTAAGTCTTCGGGTGTGAAATTGGAGTTGAGAAAACATTCCAATTTTGCATAATAGGACATAAATCCGTTACCGATAATAAATTGCGAACCTTACCAAAGCAAATGGTAATTTCGTTTTATGTGGAGCAAATCCCTATTACAAACGGCATCATTCTAATATCCGCTACACATTGGCACGCAGGTCTTCAGCCTATTAATTTCGTGCAAAACTGTTTTATGTTCCATATTTTCGAGGATGGGGAGAAGTTTAATCTAGTTCTTAACTTTGGTATGCATAACATATAGGGTTGAGGGCGTGGGAGCAGGTTCGCTCCCTATGTTTAAGAGATCCCCCCCTCCCCCCCACACACACTAAATCCAATTATAAATGTATCCAACTTATATCTATTTCGGTAATATGCAGCTAAGCTTCTGTCTAATTGGCACAGCTGACCCATATAACTATCTCTGAATACGTCCAAAAGCTGGGATATTCTTGGGAGTATATGCTACAGGTATATGCCAATTTCGGATTAATGGCAACGTTGGCAGACATAACGAAGTTGCTAGACCACGAAAACATGATGGCAGAAAGTGGTTCACTTTCGATAATCCAATAAGTATGTATAACAGTTGAGAGAGTATTTTGTTCCTTCGCAATCTGCCTTATAGCCACGCCATTTTCCAGATTTTTCTGATTAACGGATATTTCCTGACATTGAAGAGAAATTCCAGCATAAGATTGGTAACCAATTTAGGCATAATTCACGACTTTTAAAAAGTAAAGTACATTTGGGACTGGGGACACATTTCTTATGGTGTACATTTCCCCTTTCACTGACTTTTAAAACGCAAACAGAATATCCATTATATAAAAACGGTATTTAAAAATACCATTTATAAACATTCTAAAAGTGTCTTCTCAACATTATAAAAATGCCATATATAAACAATTTTAAACAATCCTTATTGGACTTTGACATGCTAAACAATACAAATGCTTGTGTAAAGCGTGTTTAGTACAAAACGAAAGTTAATTAATAAAGAGTTTGAACCAGTCAACGTTAACGAAACGATA
This sequence comes from Ophyiulus pilosus, assembly GCA_033995625.1. Taxonomy (NCBI): domain Eukaryota; kingdom Metazoa; phylum Arthropoda; class Diplopoda; order Julida; family Julidae; genus Ophyiulus; species Ophyiulus pilosus. The sequence goes on from JAUJYV010000138.1 coordinate 47,156, forward strand.
ACGATAACGTTAACGTTAACGAGAAACAGCGCGGGCAGTCCGGAATGGCATTAGAATGCCATGCATCGCATAGGGTAGTCCTTGACATTCCAGTCCACCAGCGCTGTTTCTCGTTATCGTTATCGTTTCGTTAACGTTGGATGGCTAAAACTCTCTAATATTTGGATAACAAGAATAAAATATTTGCATACACATGTTTAACACAACATTTTCATGCATTTTGATATGGTAGTGAAAATTTCCTTTAAAATCTAAATCCATTGCTAAAACCCTCACTCAACGAAATCCAATAAAAATACACAGCCGGTATTGCGAAAAAATGCAATATGTTGCTAACCAGGTACTGGACATTTCTTACCCTTCCTTTATTTTTTCCCAACCTCTTTCAACTGCAAAAAAAAACTTGAACAGGGCCAACACACGTTGAGCACTCCTGATTCTTCGAACTATACTGAATCAATTTAGGGCAACTCTTTGGGGTTCCCGCTGCTAGTAATTTTGCACATCATCACCTTGACGCGAAGCCTGCCACCATTTCTATATATAATCAATCAGATATTTTCACTTTTACCGCTGATCTTAAAATCACGACTTGAACAAATCTCAACCTAATTCATTGGTAAGCAGGTAGGAGGGGCAGGCAGTCATATTTTATAAATCCAGCTGAAATTGTACTCAGGAATAGACCCTTGACTGAACCATTGTCCAAAGACATTTCATTATTTTCAGTTTTCTCAATTTCAATTTAGAATGTTGAATGACAAGTCTATCAGAAATTCGAATGGGTGTATCCCAAAATTGCATCTGACCTGCCAACAATAAACAAGGTAAATTAACATTGTAATGGAATTCAAATATCAGCCATGTTTAGATAAACAAACTAAGGGTGCACAAACGTTTGATTAAAAATCGTATTTAGAATAAATTTAAATTTAATATGCTGCTTATCAATTACGTGCAAATGGATTAAGTAAATTAGAGTATGAATTTGTACACTCAATAGAAACATTAAGAGGGTATTACTTTTGAAAATTTCAAGGTCCAAAACCATTTCAATAAATGATTTATGAATTACCATCTGTAAGATGGTGTTCAAGTTAACATGTCTACTCGTCCAATTTTGTCAAAAGGATGAAAAGGGTCCCCTGAAGTGGTTTTCTTTATATGCTCATGAAATATGTATTGCCAATAACGAATTCGTGTCATGTAATATACCTTATCTGTATCACGCACGCTTGCATGGACAACAAAAGGTGTCAAGACAGGAATCATGCCTTTATCTTCGTATTCATAGATCCCCAACTTGCAAATGGGATTTTAATGGATGCTATTATAATCACCAGAGATATCCCTGCCCAAAAACACATCACATTAATTAATTTAATTAGCTTATGAACAAAACTGTCCCAGTTCGACATCAGAAATATTTCTTACACTCAATCAAGTAAAGGGATGATTAGCTTAATTAAGCTGTCATACTACTTTTTTGAGGACTGTAAAATAAGTACTAAGGCATATTTGTGGTGGAGAGTATAATTGCACACATTCAATCAAACGCCAACAAAACGTATAAAACTACAGATGGCAAAGGCATTAAAATATTCTAGACCTATTTTATATGCCCACATATCATCAGTGTACGCTCATGTTTATAATTTTCATAATTATCGTAATAAACTTGTTGAAATGGCATATTTTTTTCCAACGGGTTGCCTCCTGGGCAGCAATAATTTCACACTTAAGTCTGTAATAAGCCCAATTAACCCAGAAATTGTTATGCTCACTATAAAAAGTGCCCGTGACATCGAAAAAAGCAACTTTTCCTGGCTTCCAGACTTTGATTTTCTAAATATAAGATCATTAAACATAAAATGTCGATAAATTAATGAAATGCTTGCAATCATATTGAATTAGATAAAAGACAACGTCAGAGCGGCATTCTATACACCAATGTCTGCTTAAGCTGCTAAAGTTAATGATGAGTTTAGAAATGTAAGGTAATAATTGTATCAATTTTATACATTTTATTGCTTGTGCATCCGCCAATTTTTTAAATAATTTTTTTTTTTTTTAAATATGACATAATTTGTAGGAGATAATTAAATGTAAACTACAGTATTTCTTTCATGTTTTAAGCTGCATTGCACAATTTCCAAAAAAATTGCTTCTTATTATTATATAACTTCTCAGAATTTTGCCACCCTTTTACAAAAAAAAAAAAACATACTTGCACGCAATCTCTAAGAACTCGTTTCCAGTCATCATCTGTGTTTCCCAAATTCATCATCAACTTTAGTAATAATACTTGTACATACAAGGCAAAATAATACCAATAACATAATTAATGAACATGTGTTGGTAAAATGTGCTTGAAAAACGACTGTAATGTATCTGTGATGTCGTTTTGGCACTTAGACGAAATTAATTTTTTGAAAATTAAGTTATATAAGAATTGTTCATGATCATGATCATGAACATGAAGCAAACTAGGCTATGCATCTGGTGCATTTATTGCATAATCAACATGTTATGCAATAAGTAACCTTGCATTTCTAAAAAGTTAATTACAGCCATGTGCTGCATATTTTTATTTTTTTGAATGATGGAAATATCAACTCATGACAAGTAATATTTCAATTACTTGATATGGAGTCGGACCTGAGTTTGCACCATGCAATTATTTGCTAACCAAATTCTTGATAATTAAAGAAGAAAAAATTCCCGGAAAAAGGATGGGTGGTAATTTTACTGTAACTTGAGAAATTGCCAAAAGTTACGTGACATGCACGCAAGTCTTTCTGCTCACTTTATTATGCTGCCAAGCGCAGAAAATAGATATGTTGAGTGATATGAACAGACCGTCATTCAAAGCATTAATTTACGGAGGTGGTTTTTATACCAATTTTGAAACAAAGACTCAAAAAATGTGTACATTAATATGATTCTGAGTCAACTCTAATCATCTCAAATAAAATGTGAAGGGCATCTGGTAAAGTTCACGTGCACTTCCTTCAATTTGCAACAAATTACCCATGTAATAAATGCAATTAAAATGAAAGCAATACTGAAAATTTAAAGCTTGTGCAATACACCTGATCTTTTCTTTTTACTGGCAATACCTGACGATTACCACCAGAAAGAAATATCATAGGCACTACATAATATTAATGATTAATACAGAAAAAGTAGGCTTAAATCTGCATTACAGAAAAAGTATCAAACTCACATATCTACAAGGTATTTTTATTGTAGGAGCAACAATTATAATCCAATATTTAGCAATTTGCATATATATATATAAATTAAGGTGCTTGAGAACGTATTAAAAGCAAATAAAATATAACTGAAGTCTGGAAGAGCAAAAGACTCAAAATAGTTAAGTTATAATGAAGATTTTAATTAGTCAAAAATTGCCATGCTTTTACTCAGAATTAAGCATTTACTGGGTTCATATATGTTAGTATTTGTTCCTTTAATAAATAAGGGCATTTTGAGGCGGTCCAGAAGACACTACAGTAATACAAAACATATACTTTTGTTTTTAAAAACGATTTTAACAGTAATATTTACTGTAGATTTCGGTAATAATTTGGAAATATGTTACTGATAAAATGATATGTAAATATGGAAATATATTCTGTTTAATTATCTGTAGTCCTTTAAATTAGGACCTCCTTAATACACAACGATTAATGCATGTCCCTCCACAAAGTTTTATTCAAGGAACATAAAGAAATCAACTCCATTGTGAAGCTTATGGTCTTCCCGAACATACATATTCTAAAATATGTTTTAAACCGGGTTAATGCTATAGTACGTTTTTAATTTTCCAGAAAATAATATCAAGACCTGCAGGCAATAGCACGATAAGAATAACTGCATGCATCAATTGTTTTCACAAACCTGCTTGCGTTGTATAAATTACAAGGGTGTGGAAGATTAAAATAGCCATAAATCTTTTGCTGGAAAGTAAACATTTAGGCTTTGTTCGTGCTTCACTTCATTTTATTAAATTATGCGAAACGCATAAAAAATGCCCGCAGAAAGTGATCTCCTTTCATCGCTTTAATAGCGAAAAATGTTCCAAAAGTCCCTTGTTACACGTTTTTAATTAGGTGGCAACACTACAATTTCAACACGAGGCACCTTACGATTGGCCCGCCTCTTGTAATATGTTCAAATATTCATAGACCGATTGAATTGGGTTACTTTTGATTCCTCGTGCATAAAGCATTGAAATACAGGTTTCGACAGGGTTCATTAACGGAGCATTAATTGCGGTAAAATAAGAGCAATGGAAAATATATATATTTACAAACACGAGCTATATATATATATATAAATCATTTTGTTTAGAAACTGAGAAATAGTATGAATTTTAATAACCAAATCTTGTTATGTCTTAACACTAATGCTATCAAATGCGTCAACCAATCAATTATATCATCGATAAAACTTGTCTTAAGTGAATGAAAGAAGATGTCCAAACATTTACTGGCTGATGTGTCATGTACTGTATTGTATAGAGGAATCATTGCTGGAAAAATGGTTGGATTGTGAACAAATGTGTACAGATTATTTTGCGAGAATAAGCGAATCCACAAATACACGAATAGCGAGGATTTATTACATGACATGCCAAAGATATATAAAAATGTAGTGTTTTCAACAACTCTTAGCCAAATACAGACAAATACATGTAAACAGAAAGCATGTTGATTTTTTTGTTTTGTTTTTTCCAAACATCATTACGTTACAAATAGTATTTTCAAATGTATTGATATTTCTCTGAAGATCTGATTATCCATGTATTCCCATATATGGTCATACATTTGTGTAAACATGTGTATATTTAATTTACAGTCACTACATGTACCATATTAAAAGTGGTAGTTTTGAGAAATTGTCCACGTTCTCTTTCAAACATCGACATAAAACGCCATATATGTTTTCAGACATATATGAAAATATCATACTGTATATGGGGCATATGTAATAGGGTATATATGGGCATACTATGGTATATATGCCATATATGGTATATATAGGTATATATATAGATTTAGTATATGGTATATATGGCCTTATGTAATTTTTTCCACCCAGGTTCACTTTGAAACAAATTTGTCAAAGAAAATGTTTCTATGATCTCACGTGAGATCATAGAAACATGTAGAAATGTATTTCTACATGATTTGAACATACGTACGTATGTTCAAATCATGTAGAAATACATTTTAAATAAAATTTGACATGGGAGTCAATATAGAACTCATGTCCATATATAGACCTACATTCGTATACCGATACTGCATGTACCATATTAAAAGTGCTGGTTTTGAGATATATTCCATCTTTTCATCCAAACATCGACATAAAACACCATAAATGTTTTCAGATACATATATCATATATGGACATACTGTATACGTTTGGGGCATAATATGGTCCTTTATAATTTCACAGAACATTTTGTAATAAATTTCTCAAATAAAATGAGTCTAAGTTCTCACATATTTTCGAATCATGTAGAAATATATTTCAAATGAAATTTGACATGTGAGTCAATATGGAACTTATCCCATATACGAGCTCACCAAACTGATAGTGAGCAATCACACATAGCGCCATTGCAAGAAAGTGCTGCTGGTTTCGAGGCGTCATAGAGCAATTGTAATGCGAGTAAAAAAATCTGCATATAAAAAACTTAAAAAGAATCATTATGCATTTTTCTGGCAACTTCCAATTTCACGCCATTCATGGTGCAACAAAACAAAAACAATGGTTTTTCTCATATGAAAAATGGTGGCAAATTTTCCCATCGCTTCTCCACGTTCATTATCCCCTTCATTAAGCCAAATTGTTCTCTTGGTCGTGCAGTAATCCTACAGCAGTATTCCAAGTGGTTTCCGGCTACATAGAGGCCATGTCCCGCAGCACATGTTAAAAATCCATGGCATTTCTGCTTGAATGTAGGCTACAACTTTGATAAATAACGAGTGCATAAAGGGTTGCCACAGGCCGTCTAGCGTTAATTAATATAGAAATGTGGGTTTCAACGGTAGCAGTGCAAGTGTTCTACACACACACATACGATACATGAGCTGGAAAAAAAAACAAAAAGCATTGTACGAAAACGATGTTAAATTAGCACCTGCAGCCTACATTATAGCTGGTGGACGCTTTTTTTTTAACACAGGGCCACGGTTTTATCCTAAATTTCGGAAGCTCCAGTTGATTATATCCACAGTTGATTATAGCTCGATAGTGTTTTTGCTGACCCTGGAGCATTATGGACGACGGTAACACCGGTTTTGTGTTGTTTGGAAACGCTGGGTCCAAAAAAAAAGAAACTCAAGTCATTTTTTGGTGGACAAATGGCAATCTGGACGTGGGAACAAAAGCATGTCCCAATTTTGGACGAGATGGATGTGAGAAAAATGCGGGGTCTCCTTGGTTAATTACCCCCTGCTAGGATCTGCGAGACAACATCTGGGAGGTGAATTTTTCATGAGGACAATGAAAGATGGATTCATATCATACCTTTCTGTTGTAATTACAGTCAAACGAACTATGTGTATCTCGTGAAAAAATGAGCAGTGTGGTCAGGCGGGGTTTTGAACACTGCCTGTTACATTTGCACATATTCAGAAATTCTTCAACTACGCCCAATTACAGAGTTATCACGATTTGTATGAATATTTTAGATTTGCCATCATCACTGTTGGTAGCTGTATCCTGGGAGGATACAGCATAATCATAGTTGAGCATTGTCATGAAAACGTTCATAGAAAATGATATCATTTAACATTACATTGGAGGGTACATTGGACCCATCTACAACATTGGAAAAAATGCATTTTCTTTTGCATTATTGATACATTATTTATAGGATGCTAAACACCATGCACACAAAAATTAACCTTGTAGAAAAGCTATGTATATGCCATTTAACATATATGGCTTTGCATGTTCCTTATTTAACCATAAATGGACATGGGCATATATGGGCATTTATTTCCCAACATGCGCTTATATATAACCATATTTGTCCAGGGCATGACCACTATGAGCATGGTACATTTGAAACGCTATTTAATATGGGAACCGCATATCTCGTATATTATATATAATCGCAAATACAAAACATTCCCTGCGGATCGATATGCGGAACCAATCCTCACGGTGCGTCCAAGATGCAAAATGACATCTTCGGACACTTCCGGATATCAATGCATAATGCATTGAATTCGTGTCATGAAAAACAAAATCAAAACCACATATAGGGGAAATTCCCTTGACGATAAATACCGATACATAGTCGCATCACACTGCAAATCAACATATCTTAAGAATTCCACGAAATAGGAAGAAATCCATTTCACCGATATTTCACCTTCGAATAAAATTCATCTTCAAGACAACACGAGAGAAAGTCGTACCGTTGCTAATTAATTACTGGAGATCAAAGTCGTCTTATTTCGAAACATTAGTCAAATTTCTGGAATCAACGTTGGCCTCACGCTGAGACTCCACACTGGGTCAACCACTTCTGCACAAGGAACCAAAATTTGCCAGAGTAGCGTGCAAATTCGAGCTATTGTACCTTCACTATGTGCTTTAATTAAAAGTTGGTTTCCCCCCTCTGTTATACGAACCCCTGATGAAGGCAACCTTAAATATTTTGGCACTCGAATAGCGTGATAACGAGCGTTTAATTTCATAGCCTAAAAATGCAGCTTTCAACTTTCACCCCTAACCTCAAATCCTAAATTCGAAAAATAATTTACCTCAAGCGTGCTACCCTTCAGGAAATATGACCACGGTTTCGTGTTTGATATCCTTTGAAAACCTTCAGGGTTAATTATACACTGTTGAAGCTGTGGGATTTTGGGACCCAAATGATGGTAAATTAAAACAATACTTTGCCAAATTGCCATATAGGCCAAAATGCCTATAACATTTTTCAACTTAATTGGAATCATGTACTTATTTCAAAAACGTTTACCAAAGATGTTGTCCTATTTGAAAGCTGTGTTAATATTTTAGTTACAAATAGTTTGATATATTACCTACTTGTCATATTCCTGTTGAGTATAACTGCATAGCTGTTTTACTATTACTTAAAATTTGAATTCAACATCCATGGTGGTTTATACGAAGGTTAAATCCATTAAAATCTGGTAGCAATCTTGCAAATGAGCAAACAGACTTGATATTGTGTGTGAATTCAAATGACAAGCACGCAAATTTTGAATAGGCTTTTATTTGTTCATGATTTAGAGATGGTGAGAGAAATGTCCATGGGCATGTCAACATATCCGGCAATGAGACATCAAACAACCAGTTTAGTTAAATAATTGAGCGATGAAGTGGAATTCTCATTATACCAAGAGCAGGTCTAACAAAAGCAAAGTCCCATGGTATTTTCTGATTCCCCAGAAATACACTGGACATTTTTCATCAGCTGATTTATTTTAATTATGTGTACTCAACAAGGTTGCATGCCAATACTGACAAAACAAAAAGTTCTCAGATTTTTGTTTAATATTCTGCCATTTCTATTTTGATAGCACAAAATGCTTTTTTAAACTGTAAATTTCATTAAAACCAAAATATTTGAAAACATCAACAATATTTTTGAAATGAATATTACAAAATACTTGTGCAAACCCTCTCATATGAGCAGGCGTTGATATGGAGTCATTCGAGTCGAAAAATATTATACTGAAATAGACGTATATGAGGGACAGTCGCAATGAGTTTTGAAAATCAATACCATAGAGGTAGCCCAGATGTCATATTTGGTGAAACCCAAGAGGTCAAAGGTAAATGCACTGGAAATAACTTTGTAGATGCATGAAATGCGTATTGTACTACACCAGTCTGCGAAGTGACAAAATGCATCCGAAATGAATTTAATTCAATTCATAACGTATGGAACACTGTCATAAATGCTTGCCAAAATACGTTACAGAACTCAATTTTCAGAACAACCGTTTCTGACAGCTGCACGACTGTTTTCCCGAGACAGTCAAGCCACAGTACTCAACAGCTAGTGGTATCCCAAATGCCAGATTTGGTAAAACAAAACAAAAAAAAAGTGCAATAAGTGACAAGTGACAAGAGGTCAACAAGACGCGTCACGTGTCGTGGAGAGGTGCCTTTGTAGCAAACAATGTGCGCCTTCAGCACGTTCTTGAACAGTTAGTTAGAAAACACAATCAGTCGTGTCATTCCAAGATTCCTGGAATGTTCCCAGTTGTTCGATAGCACGCATTGTCTACAAACCAAAAAGGAGATGAAAAAAAAACTACTTTTCATTTCGTTAGTTTCTTACACTCGACCTACAACTGTTGAAAATTACAACGAGGATCACCTGAGGCCAGAGATTAAGCGAAAGTATGAAATGTGCCTACGAGCCATCTTGAGTTCTACATAGAGTAATGAATTCCGATGATGGGATGCGGTGTACTATCCTCCTGAAGCAAAAAAAAAAAGTAGCACAGAGTCCCAGATTGACGGCCAAACCTCGGATTCATTTTCCATATAAGTGGGCAACAGTTATCGAATGTCGAGTGAAGTACAAACACAAGAGCTTGTGCATGTGATTAGTGCTGTCACGATGCATTAGCAGCAGCATCAATTAAAGCGAGTAATCAAAATACTTTCAGCGAGTTTTCGCGCATGATTAATGGAGTTGCTGAGTTATAATGCCACAAAGGTTATGGTTAAGGAAGCAGCCATAGGTGGTGGCGCCAGTTCAGAGTTCAAGTGATGCACTTTCGAGTTTTGATATCATTGGTTGGAAAACCGAGTTTCTAATCAAAATTATATAGTTATTTTATATATATAGCACGACGTATTTCAGGTCAATTACTGCTAATATAATCTTACGTGCAAACAGATGATTATAGAATTTAATCCCCTTAAAGCATTATTCCTTTGAAATTGCATGTCACGATCAGCAGCGGTTATCAAACTTTTTATATTTAAGACCATTATATAAGTTCTTAAAAATGTTGAATAACCCTCTTCACTCTCTTATTTACTGCTTAATTTAAGAAAATCAAAAATTACATGTTAACATCATGTGAAACAATTTGTTCTTGTATAACTTTTCAATCTTAGACTATAAAAATGAGTTCGAGTGCCCCATTTTTAAAAGAAAAACTTGACTTTTTGAAGTAAATAAATTTGCATCAATTTTCTTTCCTTCAAAATTTCAAGTGCATATAGTATATACATATCCCGATAAAATCAAAATTGCACTGATAAAGTTTTCATCGTACTTCATGCACCAAGATTGCCCATCGCAGTTGAACGATCGTTGCCAAGGATATAACAAGTTGAGTAGCTTTTAGAGCAAAAATTGAAGGTTGGCATGCAGAAAAGATAAGCTAGTCTTTTAACTCCATCCACATTATCAATGCAAACCACTTGAATAAGGTTACTGCATTTTAAAATATATTCAAGATAGGAGATAGAGCACCTGATAACATGCATTGGTGGTCTTACAAACATTTAGTAATCAAACTTTGATAACCACAAGAATATTAAATGCCATTTCTAAATAAACTTGGGTGATTCAGATATGACGTTAAAGGATAGCTTTATCCAGGGAATTGTTAGTCTTAAAACTTATGTAAGCTAAAGCAACAGTAGCTATCAGAAATGTAGGACAAACATGCTTCACAAAAGTCTTAAGGACGTGATATGAAGAAATACACCTATACATACAGAAAGATGACAAACTATGTAAAGCTGTTAAAGTCATTGTCCATTACAGTTATCAATTATCACTAATTGAGCAGTTCCTTCCATGTCATGATGTCATGATGTCATGACATTTAACATGAAAGGATAAGTTTGTGAAAGCAATGTATAAGTATTTTGTAACAATCTACAGAGTGGCGACCAAAAAAGAGGAACCTTTTCGTAAATTCGTAAGTTTTTTGTTTTTTTATCAAAGTATATCCAATTTTGCACAAATATAGGCAACAAACGTACAACCAAAACAGCTATTTCAATTTGTACTCAAAGTGCTCTTCATCCGCTGCAACACATGGCGGCGCTTACTGTTTGATCAAAGTTCATCCAGAATTTGACGTCTTAACTCATTGACATCACGAATCTTTGTTTGGTACACTTTTTGCACCAAATTTATGGGAGTCTGTGTCCCAGAATAGAAACACCAACTGAAACCATGATGGACTTGCTGAAACGAGATTTTAATTTCAGCAACAGTTCACTATCAATTCCCCGCTTTTGCAGTGGATGGAGGACAATTTGAGTACAAATTGAAATAACTGTTTTGTTCGTTGACTATATTTGGGCAAAATTGAATTTACATACTCTGAACAAAAAAGTTACGAATTTATGAAAAAGGTTCACATTCCTGTACAGTTATAACACTGACCACGACCAATAATAGAGTTATTTTCATTTATTGGAGTCTAAAGAGGAAACATCTTTCTTGCCCAAATTTTACATTATTATCAATAACCTCCCGAGTTGAATGACATTTTGCATCTACGAGCTCTAATTTCAGCTACCAACATGCAACCGAAGATAGAAGACGCTAATTCCCCGGAATACAACTTATCCAATTATAATGTCAGTCAGTCAGTGACTAATACGAGGAATTCATGTTCATAATTTGCCATCACCAAAAAGCGACAACTGGTGCAACCCACGCGCACATTTGTTTCTAATAACCTCACCAATTAACCACTTATAGGTTAATTTGCAGAAACCAAGCAAATTTAATTATTCTCCTTCGAGTAATTTCTCTCTTGGGGGGAAGAAAAAGGGACTTGTACCAAATAATGCGGCCGTCATTTATGATATTACCTATTACATTATCTTAGAAGCATGATTATCATAATACGTATGATTGGCCAATATACAGTATATACAAAAGCATGGTGTGTTAAAATTTAAATGCGCCATTGTTTAAGACCGCATTAATTCCGTATCACAATAGCTCGTTTTTGCATCATAATTGCACAAGTCCCGTGCCCATAAATAACGGCTAGTTGTTCCTAGCCCACTTGAGCAATAATGGGCATGCAAGCCTAATTAATTTGGAAATTTTTTTGCACCCAAGCATAAGGTGAAACCGTTACTTAACTACATCGTGACCATGTATTCTATCCCATTTCCCAAATCCACAAACTCAAAATAATCCACAGGTGGTGCTCATAACGTATTCCGAGAAATTCCCAACAACGAAACAACTTAATGTATTCTGACCTCCATAGTACTGGGCATGAGCAGCCACATCAACCATTAATCAGCAATATGCCTGATATCGAAAATTAAAAAGGTGGCCAAACATTGAAATTGCGAACCTCTTTGCAGATTCTAGGTCACTCGGCAAGCTTGGGGTAGAGTTCGTATTGGCCTCTCTCGCCACCCAAATTTTCATAAATTATGCATTAGGTTTCCCATTATTTCGTTTATTTTCATAACGATTTGCATTTGCTCGTTATACCGATCCTTTCCAAGTTTCAGAGGAGTTGCGCTAGAAAAAAAACAGGAACAAAGTCGTGAAAAACAGCTATAAGGATTCTTGAGAAGAAAGGCAGTTCTTGCTCTCTGGCTTTCCGGTAAAGCTAAGTTATTTCCATGATATTACAGGTCTGGACAATGCAAAGTGTTCGATAGCATCGGTCTAAAATCTGCTAAATCCATAGTGATCAGCCATCAAGGTTTTTGACACTATTTGTTATCACTATAACTGTTTACATGTTTGGTCCTCTTGACCATTGCACATCTGTTAATCGACTGCAGGTGCTATGTATATGCAGCTTGCTTCATACTGCTATTGACTAACGTGTTAGTCTAGTGGTGTTCCACCTCTACTCTATCCATGGGGAAACTAAGGGACCATTCAAAAAGGACATCCCCGAAATTCCTTCAAAAATTAACCCCAACCCGCTGTCCACATGGTGTCCATATTGGCCTTCTATTCGGTAATTTTGTCGCTTCCAAGACAAATTTCCATTTTGCCCAACTTGCAAGTTCTTGCACTTAATTTCATATTACTAAGTACGAGTACATAATTATTACATCCATATTACTCGTTTCTAGGTTTCCTCATGAATTTCAGTATTGCAACTTTGCAAAAAGTTTTTGTTTTCAATAAAGATGCTTTGTGCAAGTTCTTGACCATGAAAATAAGATGCATCAGGTTTTTTTGGCGGTAGTCGTTATCGAAAACACATCCATTTTCAATTCATTGACAAAACAAGTTGTATTATCTTATGCTCACCAACATGACGTCGATTTTACGATGTTGCCATCAACATTCGTTAACGATAAACTGGTATCCCGGATTTCAAAAGAAATTTAAAGTGTCGTAAAAATGTTACATTTGATGTGCGTAAGCACCTTCCTTAACAGTAGTCCATATCGCACTATCAAAATACAAGTACTCAAAAATACATTAAATTCCATTTATTGCGTACTATCTACTCCATTATATCTGGATCGTTTATCAAAAACGTGCCATCAAGATTAGCAGTTTGGCATTTACGATACCAGGAAAACAAGTGATTTTTTGCAATTTCGAATTTATTCGAAAATATAACTACAGCTTTACATCTTTTAATAGCTACGTTATTTTATATTTTTTTTCGCAATACAACCATTATAATAAAATATAGATGTTTAATACGCTGCAAAATAGCTCTAAATATACGAATTAACCTGAATATTTTCAACGTGTATTTTTTATCTTTTTTAGTTTTGGCAATCGTTTTTAGACCATAGTTTTGAGAAAGAAGTGCTAAAACACGGTTCTCGCAAAGGTTCTGAACATGTTTTCCATATGTATAGCAACACATGGACGTTATTTATGTTTTTGCTTTAAATGTAGTTTTGGCATAGTTTTGATGTTAGTAATCTAAAAATTTGGATTATTCAACCTATGAATTTTTAAATGTGTAATTTTGAAAAGTGAAAGCTTTACATAAAGTAGTTCAAACTACTGAGAAGTACGTTCCAATCAATGAGAATCGAGTTTGTGACTAGCTAGCTACCAGTCAGAAAAACTACTATATTGATTCAAGATGGCGGATTCCACCTTCACAATGCAAAATTTATTATTATGCTACATTATTGATAAACTTTACATAACGGTGGCTGAGGTGACCATATCGTTGATCATAAACTATTCACTGAAATGATCAAAATTGAATGAAAATGGTCGTTACTGTGAATCAAAATGGCGGATTTACAGTTCATTTCAAATAAGAAAACATTTGAATCTCGATTAAGATTCCATATTAAGATCTAATTGATAGCATATCGCATAATTGCATTATATAAAGAAGAGATTATCAGCGACACGCGTCATTTTACTTCATGTGTGAACGCCCTCGAATGAATTTTTACACCTTGAAATTTTCAGGGTATCAACTTAGCATGCTAAGAGGCTGCTTAATCCCAAATCAACTAACAGTGAAGGTCGTGCGAAACTTGCGATAAATGACTGCGAAAGATATCAAGCTCATGGCCAATGTCAAATGAATTTCTGATTTGAGATTGCAGCAAGATGTTTTCTGATCCCATGCATCACATTACTGAGTTTTCCTATATCGTTTTTTTGTGCAAACTTATGATACTTAATGAAGATTAATAGTTTTTATGAATTGAGTACTGAAAGCATGTCCTTCAAAAAGACAAACAGAGCATTTATGTAAGACATCCATTTAAACATAGTTAGAATTTCCTAAAGGTCGTCTAGTTCAAAATATTTTAAGATTCATATTTCTCAAGTTATTAAAGATGTATAGTTAAGAGATGTGCAATGTACAAGAATTAAACACTCCATAATTATTTCATAGATTTGCCATTATTATATTTTAACCAGATTAAAAAGAAGAGTAATTTGAGACTAAATCACCTCGCATTTCAGTTATTAGAAGATGTGCATGGTTAAAATTCAACATGCGTTTTAATTCAAAACACTCATCAAATACAAAACAACTAAAAATCTTATTTCAGAAACAACGAATAAAATTGCCTTATAAAATTGACAATAGTAAGGGGCAATTTGAAAAGGACGTCCTCAAGAGGAGGGGGCTGCTGAAATGTGGACACCACGTGGACAGGGGGAAAGGGCAAGCCATTATGGACGTCCACTAATGATGGCATTTTTCGGTTTTATGCTTTTCCGTTTGCGTTTTAAATGTCAATGAAAGAGGAAAGGGACATCAGAAGAAATGTGTCTCCAGCCCCAAATGTACTTTCATTTTTAAAACTTTGGGAAAGTCTGGTATTATGCCTAAATTTGTGTTAAACACCAATTTTATGCTGGAGTTTCCCTTCGAGGTAAGGGATTTCCGTTAATCAGAAAAATCTGGAAAAATGTCGTGGAAATTCCAGCGAGACGGGTGTTTGGAAATTTATAGGATGTGCCTATGTATGTTTTCCCTACTTTAAAAAAATAATAATAAGGACGTCTATAAGGGGGGAGGGTGTCTGGGCCAAAATGAACACCGTGTGGACAGGAAAGTGGGGTCAATTTTTGAAGGAATTTTGTGGACGTCCGTTTTTAATTAATGGCCCCTAAATACATTTGTCTAACGATTTCATATTATGGCAAAGCTGTTAAAAACGCTTAAATTTTGGATTAATTAATCAGGGAAATTATTTGTCTAAAGTTCAGTGAAGGTGAATTTCGAAAAATAATGATTCGACACAGTAAAACGATTTACAGTGTAATATCATGAAGGCCATAACAATAATTATGTGCCAGAGAATATATCACCCATTTGGGTGTAACTCTTCTAGTTTTTCTTGCTGTGGTTGAACTAGGTTATGTGAACATTGAAGACTTTTTTTATGAAAAAACAAGCTGCTCCCTTTCGTGTGTCGGCTACACCTGTACTACAAATGTAGGTAGTTCATTTCACAGGTGGGAAAGTTCTCAAGAAGCTACCCTTTGTCTCCTCGATATGACCACCCTTTTTAAGTTTCACCTGAATACTAACTTTTGTTTAGGTTGACGTTGACCGCTGATGGCATCGTTTTAATTTTTCTTATTTTTTATATATATATTTTTTTTGGTGAGCTTATAAAAGCAATAAAATTCCTAGCACTATATAAAATTGGGAGTAAATGAGTATTGGTGATTGTTCCAAATATGGACCATGCTGTATGCCTACAAATCCTGGTTCACGAAGTTCAATTAACTGATTTATTAATACTTGGAATTTAATTTAATTAAATTTATTCATAAGCTTTCAAAAAGTCACCTTAAACACGTAATTATGAATAAAGTTTTAAAAATGTATGTGAAACCCCCTACAGGTGTTCTCAAAGCATCAACTGTTTTTTTCCAGAAAAAATTAACAGAAGTCAACAAAGATTGATTAATCGCATTTAAAGAACCTCAAATAAAAACCCATTATATTAACAATTCCTAGCTTATTTAGAAATTATATAAATATTAAAAAATTTTGAGAAGTTAAATCTGCCCATGATTATATAGAAATTAAATACAGATTGACAGGCAACCTGGTATTCTAATAATCATAGCAAATTTGCATTTATTTCAAATAAATCAGAAGCCATTGTGGATTTACATATTGAGTTTTTACAAGATCAATTCCGGCTGTACAAATCAAAAATATTGCAGTAAATTTGACATCATAAGTATTGGAATTTCCTAATTAGATTATTTATGAATCCCTAAAGCTTCAAATATTGTACACACCCTTCATAATTGTCCCTGCAGGGTAGGTCCATATGAATACAGATTTCAATATTGCTAGTCACCTCTTGTATAATAACGCTTTAGACTTGTGTTAAGTGATTTAATTCTCATTAATTGGCTCATTAAGTCGTTCGTTAATTGCATGAGTTTTCACACCATGATAGCAATCCACATTCTCAGACATTTCTGGACTTTTCATGGTAAAAAATGAGTCTTCCGTGCATGCAATTATCCTTAATGCCATTTAAATGGGTTGCATTTGCATATAACACAACTGGTCAGAAAGCGATAAACAATGTAAATTATTACAAAAAAAAAACTTCACATGCAGGCCAGAAATTGCAGTAAGCTAGCATAAAAGGGTAGGTCAAGATTACAAAACATAGCTCACGACCTTAAAGAATCCTTTGCAAATTTCTCGAATTTCCTAGGAGGTGAAAGTTCAACAAGTATTGGAGAGTAAAGAGAGTTTTAGTTTTGTTTGAAGACGCTCCTTGTAAACAATGAAATGCGAACTATCTTGGTCAAGTGCACGCGTATAAAAGGTGCAGGTGTTAATAAAAAGGTAAACCTCAAAGGTAGTGAGTGAGTACTAAAAACTGCATCCCTCGTTTCACCACCAGAAATGCTACCAAAAAACGTCTTCAGTATCCAATGGGTATATGCAATTTAAGAGGTTAATGGACACTTTAAACTTATATTTATTGCACTGGCATGCTTGTGATATGTACAGTATACTACCTTGAAGTTAATATCCTGAATATAAAGCATTGCCAATGCCCTGCCCTGAATATTTTATGTGAACGTGTTGAATTTGATGTGCCCGGGTTTAAAAGTTATATAATGGACATGCACGGACATGTGTTGGCCACACTTAGCCCTCAAAGGACAATACATAGCCAGGTATGGCCCTCAAAGGGCCGTACATATGTATGAGCCATACTTGACCCTTAACGTGTAGAGAAACCCTAATGTTGAGGTTTTTTAGTAGAAGTGGTTGAAGTGCTAGACTTTCCATTTGTCTGTGGTAATTTAGTTTGTAGAACAATTATGGCAACAGGTGTACTAACTTTAGTTTTAAAGTATTAAAGTTCTTGAGGATTTGTAACCCATCAGAAAATAAGTGGATGAATGCTTGTTTTTGTCAAGTTACTTCAAAATGCGTTATACTAGTATTCTGCACAACTGAATTTGTAGCTTTGTTCAGCTAAACGTATTTGATTATCTATACCAGAGTACCAAATAGCTAAAAGCTAAACATTTGCACAGCAGCGACGACACCCTTAGGTGTGGTAAATAGTGTTATACTAACTACACAAAGGTCATGCAGAGATATAACCTTTGTATAGGTCCGTGTTGCCCATCCCATTCCCATCAAATTGTATTACACTGTCCAGATGCCAAAAAGTCCTCAACAACTAAGTAATGTTTAAACAGCTGATTGATGGATCAATTTAAAACGTGCTGAATATGCAATAAGTTTTTGAAGGATCCAAGCTTTCAATATTTCGCCCAAAACTATGAATGTATCTCTGTGTTCTCACAACGAACAGGGAAAACGCCATTGTGAAGTGCACATAAAACACGACCCTGAACGATATCCCATCAGCTGCAAAACAGCAATATTGGAAAACTGGAAATTCTAAATCCTTTGTATATACATTCTATCGACGGTGACGTCAATACACGTACAGTATGTTGTTACTAGTTACGCATACAGATATACAGAACACGTGGACATGCTTACGCTAGCCCAACAATTCATTGAAAATGCTGACTCCAGTTTGTAGAACAATTTCACATATACACGTAACAATAGCACGAAACGACAAAGTTGCAAAGGGTAAAAGCATCCCGTTACACATTCGACAAGTGTCACAGAGTTGTCACCTGCCAAGGGAAATTTGCGAGAAATTTATGCGAGCTGTGCACGTATCCGACCTTTATTCATAACAATGACCATTTTGTGCTTTTTCAAATAATGCCAAATATAGTTGTGATTATTATTTGAAATTCGGCGACACGGATAATTGTCGAGGGACCGTGACGACGAATTTACTTTGCGTGATATATGATAGAAGGACACAAGGGAAAATTTAAAAATAATGCTATGATGTTTGGATTATGGACTGAGAATTTCAATGCCTATAGGATGACCTGTTGAATTGTATTATCAGTAAGAGGACAATATGATACATGGTATCACTATCATCGAATAATTGCAAGGTCCATATGGTAATACAAATTGCCCTTGAATCATCCAAGCAAATTAATCACAAAACTGACAAAAGCAAGACACGCAAAATAACACCAAAATATTTTTTTTTTAAAACAACAATGAAAACTGGCAACATTACTGCAATTAGATAATATTTCACTGAATTAAACTTGCATTAAACTTATACTGACATAAAACGTCGCAGAATTGGTAATTCCGATGTTTCATTAACCATTTTTGGAATGAGCTACAAACAATGATAATGCCAGTTTCAATTAACGTTTCATCAGGATTTCAAACAATGTTTTTAGTATAATGAAAACTGAGAAAACCAAAACTTGGGCCCCTCTGAATAGAATGAAGTAGACAATTCTCTGTAATATTTACTTCTTTTTAAATATTGTTTTGTAGCTGTCATGAAATACTAGCTTGCAGCATCGGTAGAAAGAAAGCCTTTATGCTTTCAAAACACTGAAAATAGTATTTAGATAAAGAAGCATCATCAAGGGAAAAAATGAGGTTGTAATATGGCCTGAAAATGTTGTGGATGATGTGATGGCATCACATCGTCTAGACAACTGATGAAAATCCTGACTTTCTGACACAATTTCATGAACAGATTCAAGGTTATAAAGTTTCTGAATTAGCATTTCACATCAAACGGAACTAGTTAGCCATATTATAACTGGCATGCTGGCCACAGATGAGTATGGTAATGTTGTCAAAATGTTCAGAAGGTTGTCCGGGCAAAGCCAATTAAGACGTAATATCCGGGTACGTGTCACCTCAAGTCGTGGATTCATTGGATTGCACATGTCCAATGAAGTTTAATGGAGTCCATATTTGCATTATTATTATATAAGCAAAGAAAAGGTTCACCGACGACAAAAAAGTGACGAGAATTTCGGGTTATTTAAATATTTACTAGGTTGATCACATTACATCATGTTGTTACTAACACGAATTTATGCCGTCGTAATCAAGACGACCTGCATCAATAACCGACATTCAAAAGTCACTTGACTTGGTTTTTGCGATTCCAAAACCTTACTCAACAAACCAAAATTTAACTATTTTTGTTAAAAACTATCAAATGTCATATTACGAAACAAAAAAGTGACAAATGGTGGCTTGACTTAACCGTATTTGGTCAATTATCCTTACAAAATCAAAAATCGATGAATGCAATAAGCCTCGAATGTCTTATTTCCGGTAATATCGTCGTTGCAGCCATGTTTGCAGTTGTCTTAGTTGTACGTATCACTTGTCAATAAATTGTCGAACCTTAAGTCATGGTCAAGGTTAGCATCTGTTCGTTGGCATAAATACCAATGGACAATAACATTGAAAACTTGACTTTAAATAAGGCTCAATCAATGTACTTTTTATACCGTGATACGGTTTATTTAGTGCTATACTGAAAAGGTTACATGTCAAAAGCAAAGCATGCACGCAATTTTGTTAAATCAATGCACCATTTTAGCAATTGGCACAGTAACCACAACACGTGGAAGCCTGTATCCAATTCTGTATCGTATGCAAAATCCGTTACCATGTGTTAAAACAAGCATCGGATTTCAGGTTTTTAAAGGGCCGGAAAAAAAAATTCAAAAATATCGACAGGTGCACGTTCATTGTTTAGTTCATAGACATTTACGCAAAAATGTAGCTTCAACATTTAGCAACATGTAGCAAGATAATTATTACAAAAATAATGTCAGAATAAGAAATAATTATTCTTAATTGATCCCAAACAAAATTTAGGTTTCGACATATTTAACATTGGATACTGTCAAAAATGAACAATTATTAACTTCCAAAGCTGAAGAGATTCGTGAATCTCAAATCATGTACGATTTTAGCAACCTGTATCCAATTTTTCAAGAGTACATTTGAAAAAGATTAACCCAAAACAAGTTTTAAGTTAGCATCATCTTAATGATCCGGTCCCAGACCATAAATACGAGCGTTATGCCTAAATTTATCATCTGACAAAGCCGAAATTGATGCTACGAACCATGAACTAGTTTTCAGTATATTTTTCAAGTCCATGCTCTAATTAAAAAATGATACAACTACATAATTTATGAACGTGAATGCACATAAAGCAAACAGTCAGGGACTTGGAAGTTTGTTCAGGCTTCTGCTTTCGTAATTAATTAATTTAAGACATTTTATGTTTAAACTTAAAAGTTCATTTAAAAATTGACCCCTTCCCTGAAAAAATATAATCACAAACAGTGGATGAATAAATCAGCGATGGTCGGCTTGAAACGCATAACTCGCACATGTGCAGAATGAAATGTCCTTAAACATTTTTAAAGATAAGTTTTTAATGTGGATAGAATTAGTTAGGGGCCATTCAAAAAGGACACCTTGTGGACAGGCGGAAGGGAGGGGGAAGCCATTATGGACCACCACTAATGATGGTGTTTTTAATTTTTTAATTTTTCTAAAACAGAAAAAACTAAGTTTTAAAGATCAGTGAAAGGGAAAACAGACACCAGAAAAAAATGTATCCCCAGTCCCAAATATGCTTGAATTTTTAAACCCTCGGGAAAGTCGGGTATTATGCCTAAATTTGTGTTAAACATTAATTTTATGCTGGAATTTCCCTTCGAGTTCAGGAAATTTCCGTTAATCAGTAAAATCTGGAAAAATGTCGTGGAATTCTCAGCGAAACGGGTGCTTGTAAAATTTATAAGATGGGTCTTTGTATGTTCCAACAGATTTTTTGGACAATCTACTTTAAAAAAAGTAAGGGCGTCTATGAGGGGGGCGGGGAACGAAGGATAGAAGGGGATAAAATGGACAACCATGTGGACAGGGGGTAGGGTGGGTTAATTTTTCAAGGAATTTTGGGGACGTCCTTTTTGAATAGCCCCTTACATGACCATCCCTACTGTACTTAAAGAAGCAAAGAGGCCAGTGCACTGGAGCACCACTTGACACAACACGATAACGTCGTTTATGGATGTCCCTACTTAAGGAAATGATTGTCCAAAGCCCAGATACCCTCACCGTTGACGTTAGGTCAACATGGCGTGTCCCAATAAGGTTCAACGCCACCCACCGTCACATGCCAGTACACACCTTAACACTTGTTCAACAACCTCTTACAATTAAGTACTATATGGAGAAACTTTAATATGACAATTATAAGTTAGGGACAAAAAGTCAAATACTGGCATTGACTTCCTCGTTCAAGATGTCGACGTACAGGTGAATAAAATGCTGCACCCATGCGAGTGAAAACCAGCATTAAAAAGATGAATGACAAAACTGGAGAAACTTCAGACACACAAAGAGAACCGAAATCGACATCTCGATTAACGAATTCCAATCGCCATGAAACATTCATTAACCTCTAAAGAAATCTGTGAATTGCGGCCCACGTCATTTGCGGAAGGTAACCCAATTAGAAAGCCAGGTGCATTGGACCTCATTTGCCATGTTCGCAAAATGAAAACAAAAGCGCACCACCCGCATCAGACCCAATTAAAATGCACAGTGTGGTGCTTGTGGTGCACATTTTGTGCTGGGTTGAATCCTGTTGAGCCTGCTGGAAATCCATACAACAATCGTGGATGGGATCGAACAATTTCGGTCCCTTTTTGACTTGGCATCACTGATAATTTCGTCAGACTACCCTAGAGTAATTTGGATATGCTTAAGACAAATTCTGGCATACAACAGGTGTTCATTAACACTAACTGATATTTCCAATTATATGAACTATTTAAATGGGTTGTAACAAAATTAGCACATTATTTTACTACGTGATATGGATGTAGTGTTCACAAAGTTGTCAACTTTGATAACATCTTAAAGATCGAGTTAGAAAATGTTTTAACACCACTAACGCCAATTTGGTGGCACATATTTTGTATGGGTAACAGGTGTGCCTAAAAGTATCAAAATTGGACCACAATTAAATGAATTATTGGGGTAAAAAAAATCGTATAGTGCATTGCTTTTCTGGTGCGGAACGAATAAGAAAATTGTTTAACATTTAAAAGAGATACAAATATAAAAACTTGAATAACATTTAATGTATAAATATTGTTAACTATTTGCGTTATCTAGCTTAATGTTTTTTATATTTATGTGCTTTAAAAAAAAAATGAACTTTCTAGAGATTGAAAACTAAATTATTGTATAATAATTACTGCATACAATGTGAATATACAAGTAGTAATTTATTGCTTTTAACAACGGTTGGCAACTTGTAGGCCTACTAATAACTCGTGAAATGTTGTATTGCACTTTGACGAAATTGTTTATGATATCAATAACTGGAAACGCCTCGTCTTCGCCCCCCTTGGAATTGCATAAAGGCGCAAAAATCACCCCAAAGCTATTGGCGTCAAGTTAGACCCCCTGCATTCGTGCATACCAAGTTCTGCTGTTTTTATTTCAGGTTCTGTTCCCACTGACTGCATGGAAGCCAAATGGTGAATAAATTATCATTCAAAGTCCAAGATAAGACGCCTGCCATTATTTACGTCTTTATCTTGGACGATCACGGGTCAACTTATCAACCTTAACACCGATTTTTTCACCACCGGCTATTGGGATTTTTAAAAGAGTTGTTCAAAAACTCGTTTACATCGATGGAGCCCATACTACCTTAAAGTCCTAAATTTTATTACCATAAAGGGGTCGTGTCAATGGGCTGACCAAAAGCTTTAAACTTGTGTCATTTTGTAGCACACAAATGACAGTAGGTAACGAGTATTTGCTCATCAGTAAAACTACTTTTACTTGAAGCAACTGATTCAGTCTATAGAAATAAGAATCAAGATGCCATAAAACCATAGCAAATATTTTAAAATAGTGTGCTCTTTTCACGTTAAACGAAAAAAAAATTAAAAGCTGTCTGATGTTTTTTTTTCATCACTATAGATAATGAATGCCTGAATGATGATTTTCATTATTAAAATTTGCATTCAGCTCTAGACAGAATATTGCAATTTCATCACAAAGCTAAAAAAATTGTAAACTTTGATGTACTAGTTTCAGGTTTGTATCGAGTTTATTAGGCATGTCTATGATGAAACTTTCTTGCAGAAAAAAATTGAATGGTAAAGAAGTAGAAGTTTGTTTATAGTCAATTTCTTCGTCTGGTCTAAATTTAGGCCACGCATTTAGCATAATTCCCCAATCGGTTAAGGATTTTGGGTGGATCTGGGAAAGATTCCCAAAAGAGGCATTGCAACCACACCTTGAGGTTGGGCTTGTTAATTGTAGCAATTACGTACACGATACCAAAAATAGACGTTTTGCACCCATCTCTGCATATCAGCACATTAAACTACTAGTATAATCAACCTGAGGTTTAATTAGTAATCTTCAATAACAAGGGAGCATTCGTTCTTCTGGGTTCTATATTGGGTATTCAATTAGAGCAAGTGAAAAAAGCTCACAGAAACTACCTACTGAAGACCAGCAAATAATTTAATAAGACTATCATAAAGGTTCTTGAGATACTAGTTTTGTGTGCTATCTATTGGACAAATAAGTGAATCTTAGAAGAAATAGCATGGATTTAAGTACACAAATCCATTGCAAGTCATTGAATGACGTTACTTATCAAAGATAAGAAAAATAAGGCCCATGTTTTTACATCAGTAGGTATTCATAGAGATAGACGAATAAATCTCTGGTCATTCACTGTAAATGAGAATAGAACGATACCAACGAGTTTAACATCAACAAAAACAGCATCACATTCTACAACATTAACCTTAAAACGAAATCATTTTGGTAACAAACTTCTTTTAAAGATACCGATCAACTCAACTAGGTCTGTCATGAAGGTCTATGTTAAGCAAAGCTCCAAATGGCAGAAAATCGAGCAAATTGTTTTCTCCTCAAAATCTAGAAGACAAGAATTGAAACGTGACTCATGAGCTCCCATTGTAGAAATGCTGTCAACATGCTGTTTGGCCTCAATGTGGTACAGACGTTACATTAAAAATGGACTAAAACAAAAAAGCTAAATAAAACGATACCCGCAGCAACCTCTTTCAGGTATTCGCTTTCACCAAGAAGCTGGAGGTACATACTTCCCCCAGCGCCAACCGTTTTGAAAACATGAGAAAATAATTATGAAATATGGGTACAAGAAGGCAACGCTATATAGAGCATGTGAAACGCTAACAAAAAAATTGTGTAATTTATTCAACCAACTCCCTTGACCTCGAATATTAGTTTAGAAGTTGCTTATGTTTCTGTAAGTTGCTGGGTATCACACAGTAAGCGTTTGTGGCTGGTGAACACTTGACCAATGCAAATCGAAAATAGACACTTTGTTAACTTTTGGAATGTGAATGTGAATGTGAAATCTGAAATATGAACAATCAATTTTCAGGCAGCTGATCTATTTTGTTTTGATAGGCAAAGTTGGATATCATGTTTTCAAAGTTGAAGTGAGAAGTGAAATTACTTTAGTAATCGATGGTTTAACATCATTTTTATCCTGATTGGAATCATTAATGTTGAAAAATATTAAATGGCGAATAAGTAATATATTCAATTGGATACAATGCCCATCACATACAAAATATATGTGAAAATATACTGTAAATAGCCATACTGATTTACGATTTGGTAACAACTTTATAAAACATTTCGAAATAAATTCGAATGAGAAAATATATATTAAAAGACATCTAAAAGTATTTGTAAAATAGTGGGTTTTTTTCAGCTACATGAAAATTTAAATTGAATTTACTAAAAGAAAATTGGTGGAAAGAAATTATTTAAACCATTTTCTGCATAAAATATATTTTACAATAAGTTACAATGTCTTTATTAATGTGTAGAAAATGCTGGATATTTGCATATTTCAACGCCATTTTTATTTCTATTTTCACTTTACTCAAAGTTTGACAATTTGTTGTCTTCATTTCTTATACTAACATTTTCATCGAGTGAATGATCCTCCGATTTTTAAGTCTTGTTTGAAGTTGTAAATTAGATAAATGTTGTATTGTTTTAGATATCAATTTTTATTCTAAATGCATTTACAAAACAAATAACACTTTGAAGTATCGTCAGTTCATGAGCATTAATCAACATTTTCGTTGATATGGCCCACAACAGCAAACATGACTGAACAGTGTAAACATTACTAAGTGCTAAAGGTGCATATCCTCAATATTTTCGTCACGATTAAGTGATTCCAAAAAAGTAAACAACTGATCTTAGTACATTTGTTCCAATCAGTTGAATAACAGTCTAAAGTAAATTTCATTTAATACCAGAAACCAAAATTTGCCAAAATGCAAATGAACACGTACAAAACGTACAAACGTACAAAATGTACATCACTGATCAATGACTGAACGTAACGAGTGCGCATGCGTGGTTCTTCCCTTACCACCCTTACATTTAAGGTCAGTATAAAGACGTTGGCTGGCTCTATCTACTTATTATTAGACAGTGTTAGCATGCCAACGTATTTATACTTACCTTAACTTTAATGGCGGGAAGGGAGGAGCTGCCACGCATTGAACTACCCAATGAACTAACCGAACGTAATGAGTGCGCATGCGTGGTTTTCACCTCTAAAATCTAACGTTAAGGTAAATATAAAAGATGTTGCCATGTGAAAACTGTCTAATGGAAATAGTTTGAACAGCTGCACATGTTTTTTGTTCGCTAATTCGGATCATACAAATCTAAAAACATTACCACTTTTCAGTGATTAAACGTGATACAGTAATTTGGTTTCGAAAAAGCCATATCAAGGGGTAAAAACACATTATACACCTTGATTAGTCTCCAGTGAAAATCAAAATGGCAGATCAGTTAGTGCATGACATTTCATCATCTAAAAAACAAAATTAAGCAAAGCAACTTCTTGAGATAGATCAATACTTTCCTTGTCATTAAAAGGTATCTTGCTGATATATTTCAAAAACAACACTTATTTTATGACGCAATACTAAACTATAAGATTAACAAGTCCTGTAGAGAATACAGGTCAACACTTAGCTTGAGTGGTTTAGGCTATTAAACCCCTGCTTCTGAAGCTAGTGCCCTGTCTCCATACTGAGCAACTTGTTTACCAAATTCACAACTATAAGTTCATCCTCACTAAACCTATTTATACGAAGGAGATGTGTTTTGTTGATGATGGATCACGCTATTCCACACAGACTGACATTTATAGGTTCATTGACAAATTAATAAAGGGGATTTCATATCACCTTGGACGATTTTTTCCCCCCACGATAATGTTTGGTGGGGAAAAACAGACAGGTTGTGAGAATGTCCAACTTGACTCCCGTCTGCATTTATCACAAATTTTGCATATTGCAATTTACGCACGCATGTGGGGAAACTAATAAAGCGAACGAAATAAGGTTGCTTTCAGGTCAAATTCGAACAATCGAATTTGGGTAGAGAAAACAAAGATAAAAACAAAAGGAGTTTATAGTCCGCTCCAGGTGATGCGGAGACATGTCGCCCCAATGTTTTAGGGAGGTACGTACAACCAAAAATTGTCACAATACTTTGGTCTAAATAGAACGCCACATCCTGTTGTAGCATTAATAAAAAGGTAAACATTTTTTTGGAAATATACCATTATTAAATGAAATTTTATTTCATACATCAAGTGGGAATTTGACATTATACAGTTTTCGCATGCCAACGTCTTTATACCTACCTTAACTTTAATGGCGGGAAGGGAGGCGCCACGCATTGAATTACCCAATGAACTAACTGAACGTAATGAGTGCGCATGCGTGGTTCTTCTCTTTCCGTCATTAAAGTTATATTAAGTATAAAGATGTTGACATGCGAAAACTAGACAGTTTGAGCATGCCACACATTTAACGTTAGCAGCGGGAAGGGAGGAGCCACGCATTGAATTACCCAATGAAGTAACTGAACGTAATGAGTGCGCATGCGTGGTTCTTCTCTTCCCGCCATTAAAGTTATATTAAGTATAAAGATGTTGACATGCGAAAACTAGACAGTTTGAGCACGCCACACATTTAACGTTAGCAGCGGGAAGGGAGGAGTCACGCATCAACTACCCAATGAACTAACTGAATGTAAAGGGTGCGCATGCGTGGTTCTTCCCTTCCCGCCGCTAACGTTAAGGTAGTATAAGGGCGTTTGGCATGCTCAAACTGTCTACTATCTAATCCGTGAATCCTTTAAAAATACGAAAATTGATTCAAGTCAATTAATCATTTATTCTGTTGTAGCTTGAAAAAACTGATATGTAATTCGCATGAATTTTGGACCGGAATTATAACTGCCATTAAAACTAACATGTAGTAAATATTTTCTAAGATGTACATGTGTATACAGTGAACAGTGCAATTTAAAAAAGCTTTCATGAAAACTCGTGGTTCAATAAACTTTTACGTGAAATTCATATATTGCTATCAATGATTCTGCTAATCAAAATGGACAATGTCCACCAAAAACAATAACAGGAAACTAAATTGTAATCTTGAGCTACGCTCCCTAAAACTACACTGCAGGACTATTTGGAATACACATGCATGGTTTTGTTCCAGACCACGGCAATAAAACGAGTTACATTATTTTTTGGTTTCCCAGTGCATAAAAAAGTTGTTTACACGTTTACATGGAATTATTGAAGCCTATTAAGTGTAAAGCAGCATTGTCTAAAACCTATATGTGGATACATTAATTAAAATAACCATGCTTACAAAATGGTAACCATCGTAAAAACATTGTAAAAATCGCAATA
This sequence comes from Ophyiulus pilosus, assembly GCA_033995625.1. Taxonomy (NCBI): domain Eukaryota; kingdom Metazoa; phylum Arthropoda; class Diplopoda; order Julida; family Julidae; genus Ophyiulus; species Ophyiulus pilosus. The sequence goes on from JAUJYV010000138.1 coordinate 75,839, forward strand.
TCTACGATGCGCAATAAAACGAGGATGCATCCGGTTGGAAATTGTGATCTTGCAACAGTCATGGACAATTCAATGCTAGAAATTGTATGCTGATATTGTTTCAATGTGTGAAATTTTTACATCACACACTATCATGATACAGAACTGAACAATACATTACATGTATTTTTCATAGCAAAGTCCATATATACGTATATATTGCAAAACATTGAGTCCAGAAAATTTGCTTGAAAAAAAATATATTTCAAGGATTCAAGGCTTACCCTTAAAAACTCAAGGACTCCTTCCATGATCAAGTAATTACCACAACATTTGTTCAAAGATTATTTGTATTATATAGGAGTTTTAAGATTAACAGAGAAATTCCAAGCACATTCCCCGACTCTCAAGGCTACTGGAAACCCTGAAATAGTTCATCAAAGGAAGTGTACAAGAAGCTACAATGCCTTGGAAACAAGTTCATCCTAAGAAATATATCAACAAACATGACTTACTAAGTCTGTTGTGAACTTCTACATGAATTTAGGACATGATTTTGTCGATTGATAAGGAGTGAACAGTGGCTATTTACGAAAGGAAGAGGATATCATTTAATTAGGAAAATAAAAGTCAAAAACAGAAATTATCCATTAATGGATACAACAATGGACGAATTGTCCACAATTTCCTCCTCGTAATGGCAGTACACTTTTTTATATTTCAATTATAAAACCGTTTCCCATTTCATTAGCCAAAGCTTTTGAAATCTGGCAAGTGAACTAACCTATTCAGCTTACAAAATGGGTTGCATGTTCACGCTGCCTTTGCTTCGCGTGTTTGGCATTGATCGCATTTTATGTATAAACGTCTTCGTAATTATTACGTATCAAATTGATAAAATGGAAAACTATGAACTGGTTTGCCTGAACTCATTTCCTCGATGCAATTCTGCGGTTACGTGTTTTTTTTCCTTCTACTTCTAATATAAATACAAGTACATGTTCAATGGGTAAAAAAGGACAGTGTTTTCTGAAGTAATGGGATTGTCTAGTTCATGATGAATTAATACTTGGAAATATATATTATTATAACCGTGAAAGGCGCGGCACTATTTAGAGACCTTAGTTATGTGAAGCGTACTCGAATATTCATTTTGATCAAGTTTTATTCCAAAAATGTAATGGATCTTTTTTTGCATGAATGAGGTTTATTTTCTGCATGCTTTAAACAAGAATAAACAGTGGCAAATTGGCCCTTACCCTTTGGGAAGTGGTCCCCTTTAAACATTGGAAATATGTTAAAAATGTTAATGACATTTTAGCACATTTTAATAAAATGTTATATTTCTTGAATTTCACAGACAATTTAATTGCACAGTTACGACTTTTTGTGAAAAATTATGTATTTCCTACAACAATTAAATTATAGCTTTATTATAGGTTTATTTTATATGAGGGTTAGGTTCTCCTGTATCAAGTTTATGCATTTGAGGTTTGGATATTTTTCAAGGTAAGTGATGCAATCTGGACAGATCTCATGACAGAGCATGCAATGGTCGACATTTGAAGATGGGCAGACAAGTCAACCAACCATCAAGGTAATTGACAGTTGTGCAGTTAGCCATGTAGTCATGCAAATAGTAATGCATTTCTTATTATATGCTTTGTTTCCAAAACCATATAGAGATAACAAGCTGATGCACGCGCTCTGATGCAGTACTATAAACGCCTATCAAAGTGCACAAATAATTAAGAACTTGGTTAATAAACCTAGTGCCTGGGAAACACTACTGACCGAAAAAAGGACAAAATTCTGTTAAAGCAAACCGATGGCCTAGAAATCGTCAACTATAAGCATCCAAAGGTTTTTGGAGCACGCTAATTCATCATACTTAAATTCTAAAAACCAAAAATATGAAATAATACCATGTTGTCAACGGCCATGATGCAATAAAAAAATATGACATTCTTTTAGCATGATTTTTCCTTCTTAAGTCTAAATTGTTTTATTATCAGGGTTTTATTTTCAAATAACCCTCACACTAATAATTACCACAATATTTGTCAAAAAAGTCAGAAACGTTTGTAGATAATTTAATTTCTTTGCAATGTATTTTTTCCTGTTAAAATAAATTTCAAAACGCAGACACAAAATTCCATCATGCAAATTTTAAGCATAATTCAAAGCATAAAAATCCAAACACATTTCCCGAATTTCCAGATTTTCAAAGCTGTTGGACACCCTGCTTATACATGTATTTGTTTTCTAAAAAACAATTACTAAATACAATATTTCAAATACAAAATTGTATATTGCTTTGTGGAGTTATGGAACAAATACTCCATTCGTAGTTTTCATTCTGTACTGATTCTGTGTCATGTGTATTCGTCATATTTTCCATACATGTATCAACTGTTATTATTAGTAACCCCACAACCTATAAAATGCATGCACTCGGATGACTTCTCACCTCACGCCGCCACTGCACCTTCACGTTCAAGAGTGTTTTGACCCTTTCCTAAAACGGTTGAAAAACGCTACCGAGTTGTGAAAAATCCAGGGCCACTGGAGGATATTGGCATTTAGTCTCCTTTCGGTGGTCGTAATTGCAACAACGATCATAACACGGAAGAACCTTGAAACGAAAATTGCATAAGACGTCGAGGGGTGTATCTCAGCTTCGTCTTTTCAGCGTCCAAAACAGTCACGCTGACCTACTTTGCAACCACTTTTCAATTACACTTTGCTATTCTATTAATTAGCTTTCGTACTAATTAACTGGGCAGGATAAGTTTGGTCGGTAACTGTGACACAATAAACGACAGTGCAACGTTCCAACCAAAACGCTCTATCCCTGTGCCATGCATGCGAAATCTATAATATGCTCCAGACGCTTTCTCGCAACAATTGTTCCACTCTCAGAAATTGCCTTGTTGTCGAGTAATTATCGAAAAATTAACGCTTGTCCACATTCTTATCTTTATTACCACCGTTTGAGAGTTGTTTTATAGCGACAACTATAACGCTGTTTGTTGAATGTCAATTGAGTGGTGACGTGAGGAATCTTAAAAAGTTGCAGTATATGCAGACGGATTCGCACAAGTTCTAAATTTGGAAACCATGGTGTTTATTTGTGAGAATTGTCCAGATAACAGTAAATCTAAAATGTTTGCTGTTATCTAAATTATTTTCCAGAAAATAGTTTCCAGTCACCAACTTCGCACACTAGACAGTCTGAGTAATTTATACGTCTTTATACCTTACCTAACTTTAATGGCGGGAAGGGAAGAACTACGCATGCGCGCCCATTACATTCAGTTAGCTCATTGGGTAGTTCAATTCGTGGCTCCTCCCTTCCCGCCATTAAAGTTAAGCTAAGTATAAAGACGTTGGCATGCTCAAACTGTCTACTGTTGCACTATAACCACTATTAAAAATGTGTTTTAGTGATGCATGTGAATAATTTCAGATAAATCTCACAATCTTTCTGGAAATGTTGCATATTCTTTCAAAAGCTTTTATGGATTGGCAGATGAGAAGTCGATGAGTATAGGACAACTTTGAAGTTTGCATTTTGATGTCATAGGATCTGAGTTTAATTGAAGTCATATTGAAAGTATAAAGTTAAAAAAATCGATTTCTGATTAATTAATGAGCAATATCAAGAAAACAGAAGCTATAGCTTCGAAAACTCATTTCCTTAATTACTGCAGCAATTGCACATCACTTTGCCCTTATATTTATGGCAGGATGCCAATAGGTGTCATTGAATGATGCTAAAATTGCATCTTCATCATTAGTGAGCTCACATAAAACACGGTAGGATATTCCTAAAATCGCACAAAAATACGCCTTTTCGCTTCAGGTGGCAATTCCGAATTTGCGTGTACACATGACGCTTGATCGATTTTTGCAAAACCGATAATCACGGCAAGGTCAAGATGGTTGCATTTGAGTTGAATGCGAAGGCTAAACGCGGCCAAGAACAACTGCAGTATATAGTCTTGCAGTAGCCGGGAAATATTTCAGTTCAAATGCCTGCAAATCACGTTTGCTAAAACGTTTCTGGATTATGTAGTTGGCACGTGCGATTTCAGATAATCGCATTAAGGTCGAACATAATCCTCCACAGATTTGCGTAAAGTCTTAGTGTTAATCTCATAAACCGGCTTGCCGTAAATGATTTAAGTTCTACTTAGAGATTTAGCGCGATTTTACTTCACCATATCTGACGTGAATTCGCAAATCAAATTCTGACAACCAAAAAATGAAACAGTGCAGAAATTAAACCTGAATTCACGATGAAACAACGTCTTTCCATTCCAGAGACAGACACTATTTAGTGCTAAATGTCATGCCAGAAAGCTGCAAACAAATTAACAACACATGCAGACAGTCTGATATTTGCCTGACAGTTTTCTTGACATGAGACGCAAAATGTCTAATTACAATTTTATCACGAAACAACAATATTTGTTCCAGACAGTCACGAGACAGTACGATTTAAAATAACAAATACTGTACAAGAATACTGCAATGACAGTACTTCCATGTCATCTTTGTATACAAACTCTTGCTGTCGCCCATAAAAGTAGAATCCTTGCTACTGCAAAGGTTTCCTAGCTTTGGCTGTCGGACCGTTACTTGAAGTCGCAGACAGTCTATATTTACTGTATTCTTGGACGGTTAACTTTTACCGCGACTATAGTTTAAGAATATGAGGTCAAGACAAGAGCATTTGAATTTGGTGTCTTTAGCATAGGATGTTCATGAAAAATTTTCGTCAATTTCTTGACATTGATAGCACACTGTCTTCGCGTTTGCAATTTGCTTAAATGAGATCTCAAATTTGAGGAAGAGGCAAAAAATCAGCGCAACAGGTTTGCTTTTTTCCTAACTATATAAACGCGACAGTTTGCGGCACAAAACTGTATCCATTCAGAGTTAGATTCTGAATGAGTTTAAATAGATTCTTGTCCTCCATACACAAAATTATACTCAAATTTCGCAGCTGCCAAAGTGTGCTTGTCGCAGGGGAACGTCTTCTGAACCAAAATAATTCACTTACTACGACAAAGAGTGCTAAATTTAGTCTTGGGGGATGTCAGCAGATATGTAGCCCAATTTTTTTTTAATTTTTTTATTTTTAAAGTTTAAACAAAACCTACAAACGCATGTGCCTTTTATAGATCCGTTAACGTTAGCATTTCTGTAAACGTTCAAATTAAGTTCTTATTTATCATAGGCAGTAGTATAGGACATGTAACAGCAAGATATTTTTTACAAAGTCATGAGCACATGTAGATCATGAATCTGAATTAAAATATCCTCTGGCTCACGAAAATGTTTCCATACACTTTCACCATATTTCGGATTATATTCTAGAAGTTTTTGCTTTTTACCTGAGCACAGTTTATCAATGTCACCATGCACCTGCACAAAACACACAATTATTCACCATTGCCAAGGAGAAGTTGTTGTTTTTTTAAAAAATTAAATAAAAAAAGTGCACGGTAACGCAGTATACTTTCCACAATGAAAGAAAACACGTATGTTTCGGCAACTGGACAAAAACAAAGGTTCACAGGACAAAAAGCACATCAGAAAGTAAGCAAGGTGTGACTTACCACGAGGATGAAAGTCCCCAGCATTTCGGCAAGGCATTCTCGGACGTATATGTTGCGGATCTGGAGTTTGCGAGAAAGCGCACTCATGGTACTCATCTTTCCGATTACAGTTCACGGATAAAAAAGTTTGGTAGAATCTTTTTCAAAAAAAAACACGCACACCAAAAAGGCCGAAAACCAAAAAAAAAAAAAAAAAAAAAAAAAGCAGGCGAAACGTTATATATCGCACTTGACAATCATCCACTTGGTCGCCACCACAGTCTCTTAAAGTCTTCTGATGTCCTCTTAAAAACTTTTCAGAAAAGTTTGAATATGTTTTTGTGTTGAAGTCTGCCTAGATATGGATTGGTGAACCGCTTTGCTCGCGTGTATCTACGTAGAGTCGGTCAGTTGGAAATGCGAAGCCCGTTAAGCTGCAGCCCCGTATACGATGTGGGCCAAAATGAGGTTCGGAAACGTTTAAATGCGGTCGTCGGTTGGCTATCTACAGAACGCGAACTTCGCTCACTTCTGTTCTTGGTTGGTGCAAAATTGGGGCTGCAGTTAACGCGATATACAAATCAGAAGTAGTCCGCCGGCAAACGAGATTGATTCCACCTATAATTTCGAGACCAACGATAAAAAAGATTTCAAAGATCACATGTGTGTTGTAGATTGGTATAACAGCATGCTGAAACAAAAGTTAACTTAATTGTTTATATAATCAGATTGAAATATGGCTATCGATACTTTACGATTCTTTTTATAAGAGGGATTTTTACTTTAAACATCGAATGAAATACGAATCCTACATTACAACTTGACAGTATCCGAATTAAAAGATTTAAAGATTGAGGTACATGTACAAGTTTTTAAGTTATTTTGCAGGTTTTATTTTTTTTTTTTTTGGTTTTTGTAACAGCCAATTATTGGATTCGGTTGGCGCAACCAGTCGATATTTTATGGCCACAACAACTAAAGTATGATGGACGATGACTAAAGCAATGTTAGACATGTTTTCGGCGAAATTAATATGTGCATTGATATCTAATTAATGGCATTTGATGCCCTGATCAACTATAGCTGCAGTACAGGATTTATGCACTTGATGCAAAGTGATGACAAAGTGAAAAACAGATAGTACATTGGTAATAAACTAATTGATCTGAGGTTACTGCTAGTGGCAAATAAGGCATGCTAAAACTCTGAAACTACAAATGGTTGCAAATTTATATTTGCAAAAATATAACCAATTTGTAATCAATCTTGCAACTGTTCGGCAATCAGTTTTTTCCATAAGGGTTATATTATTATTTTTCTGAACAATAAAGTACATAAACAGTTTACACTCAAAGAGATATCATTTTTACGCTATAGTAAATTTCAAATTTGGATAAGCTTTTTTCTGTGAATTTTTTTATCAATAACCAAACACCACATCCTTATCAAATCTCGAATTGTAATGTTTCATTACAATGTCTCGTCAAACTTAAACATACGTTTTGAACAAAGTTAAACGTGACTATATAATTATCTCCTATCAAACTTGTTCGGCTATATTTTCAATTGCATATGAAAACTTTGAAGAAAAGTTAAACTACTTCTCATGGATAAAAAATGCGTGGGTGTCACCTTACATGACTTTTATTTTAATTTTAATTGAGAAATTGCATAGATATCGAGCACTTATTTGTCAAATTTTTAAAAAAAATTAAACGAATTCACATTCTATAACGCATTAGTTATAGTAAAATTTAATTAATGGAATACGAGCTTAAATAATTTGAATTTTTTTTAAATATTTAATTTTATCTATGGAAATCAGATAACGTTAAATATATCCCATTAAAAATTTCCTTTATTATTTTCATCAGAGTATTCAATATCTCTCAAATTTTTTCTTATAATACAGCCAGACAACTTTATAATTGGAAATCCAATATTTTCTTTTGATATTAAAACAAATAAATGATATTACAAATTTATATACCCATCCAATCCCAATATCCTGATTTCTACAAACATAAAACACGTTAAAAAATGTAAAAATTTAAAACGAGTTTTTCCTATTTGGCAAGAGAAAAATTAGCCTAATTTTAAAATTCAATGATTTACTAATGCCAATTTGAAAATGTAAAAATCCAATATCCGGCAACTGTATTCATACATCAGAAACCATAAACATCAACGATAGACATAAAAAGCTAAATTACTAACTTTGCAGAAAAAAAAAAAAAAAAAAAACTTATGCAAAACAAACTAATCCTTTCACATGCCTACATGAATCAACCACATATTTAAAAAAAATACCACACTTCAAACGTCAAAAAATGCCACCATAAATTAAACACAGCAGCTAAAAAACTAATTTCAATAGACTGGCGATTATCATAATTTAACTTAATATTTATATTTTTTAGGGGGGGAAACGCAATTTTGCACACAAAAAAAAGCAACTAAACCCTGGTATACCAACTTGTGATACTGATTAACTACATACTAAAAGTAAAAAATACCGCACCTAGCACGAGGAGCAGATTGCGAACCAGAGAAATCCGAACCAATTTCTGATTTGAGAATCTTATATTCCTGGCAAGGGTATGAAAAACCGCTCATGCACAATTATCAGATTAGAACATGAGCATCCGATAAGGTTAATCAGAGAGCATGGCAAGCGTAATGCGGGTACCAAATGAGAAGAAGTACAAGGGATCAAATGCAAAGCAATCGCGATTAGCACGTACGCGACAAGGTGTCGGCCACGAATGCTGGAGAGGGATACTACAATGTACAGCGCGATGCTATCGATATCCTAAGCGCTCCGCCTGTCGGAAAACCCTGAAAAATCAGTTTGCGTTCACATGAAAACACTTACTTTGTAGGGTGAAGAGAGAGAAACCTGTTGCGTTTGGCAACCACGTGCAGGAATGAGTTCGGTCCGCACGTTGCGACTTATGATATTGTACAGGCCATCAGAGAGGATCCACCCCAGACCCCGTTTCGAAGAGATGTTATTTGGTGAATCTGATGGCCTTCTCTGTGGTTCGTGCAAAACCGTGCATTAAACTGCCGACGTCACATGAACCACACAGAATACACCGGTTGTAAATTCATCTGTAGTTAAGAGTGAGCTAAAGAATTTGGTCACCACTCTTAGCACAAATTTCGTTAGGGGCCATTCAAAAATAACGTTTTTGAAATTCGTTCAAAAATTGACCCTCCCCCTACCCCCTGTCCACATGGTGTCCGTTTTAGAACAGACCCTCCCCTCCCCCAACCCTTCACCTCATGGACGTATTTAATTTTTTTTGGAAATGTAGGGTGTCCAGAATATGTATTGGAACATACAATTCCCATAAATTTTCAAGCACCCACCTTGCTACCAATTCCAAGACAGATTTTTCTCATTAACGGAATTTCCTGACCTCGAAGAGAAATTCCAGCACAAAATCTGTAGATAAGAGTGAGCTAAAGAATTTGCTCACCACACCAACACACATTTCGTTAGGGGCCATTCAAAAATACTGTCCTTGAAATTCATTCAAAACTTGACCCTCCCCCTACCCCCTGTCCACATGGTGTCTGTTATAGGATAGACCCCTCCCCTCCCCCTCCCCCAACCCTTCACCCCATGGACGTCATTAATTTTATTAGGAAAAGTAGGGTGTACAGAAAATGTGTTGGAACATACGTACAATTCCTATAAAATTCCAAGCACCCACCTCGCTACCAATGCCCACGACATTTTTCCAGATTTTTCTGACGAACGGAATTTCCTGACCTCGAAGAGAAATTCCAACATAAAATTGGTGTTTAACACAAATTTAGGTATCATTCCCGACTTCCCCGAGGTTTTAAAAATCAAACCACCTGATGGAGGCAATCTTAAAATGTACTCGGCGAGGTAGTCGCTCATTTGCCATTCTAACCCCTTGATGAACCTTTAGGCTACTTGGGATCCATACAACTGATCATTTTTCCTGATCATTGGAGATGGAATTCTGTCCCAAAAGACGATCCTAAGCACGCAGGATCCAGAGACCCAAAAGTGACCTTATACGTGCTGTAACTTGTATTTGCACACACCCTATGCAACTTTTTGTATTACCTGTAAATTTGTATTATAATATCCCCTACCATATGGTATCCTTATGCTGACTATGGTAATAAATTTGAATTGAATACTCCAAAAGGATCCTCACAATTTTGTTTAGTTGAAAATGACCCATGTAGAATGGATATTGCTTTACAGCACCTCGCTAATACATCAGGCATTTATAGTAGCCGATTTATAGGCCAATCGAGCAAGCAACTATTTAATTTACCAAATTCAATCTGTTCAAAAATGCATCTTTTCAAAAACTAAGTTGTCTTAAGGCATGATTGATAAAAAGGGTATTGGTCTCACGTCACTTTACCTAAATACAAATGTCTTAAAACCGCTTTATGCTAAAACTGTATCAGTCTTAAAAATTTTTTTTTACCTAATCTATTATAGATAAAGCCAACTACAGAAGATCAACTCTTATTTTTATATGAAGCAGAACAGATGTTAATATATGGACTAAAAACAAAAACAAAAACAAAAAAGAATAATGAGGTCTAATGCAGCATTACACAGGTTTATTAAAAAGGAAGTATTGAATTGAAGATGGGTACGGCACACGTGCCTAACAAGGGCTTGGAGGGAGGTTCCGACTGGTAGTTTGGGGAAGGAGGGGCACTATTGCATAACAAAACTGTCATGACACGAAAAGACAGCCGTTTATCTACTCCATTGTGTCTCAACAGCTGTGCAAAATGAAAAAAATCCATTAACATTAATATCGTCTTGACATCTTTATAACATCTGATGATGAATTACCTATTTGCTCTGCTAACTTTGTTGCTCCATAGAGTGTAAAATTGCTCCATCGGCACAAAATTCAATTAAGTATTTCAAATAATTCATGCAGCAATCTAAAACAATGTGTCTTGCATGCTCATTAAGTCTAAGACAGACACTTTTCTGTAGTTTTAGTCTGCATAATGCTAATTTTTTTTAGATAAGACTAGTATCTACCCACTGCACAGTCAAGACAGGTACTGAGGATGATATATACAGGTATAGAATCACTCCAGGTTTGCATTCAACGTTACAGATGCTCAATATGTTAACCACTGGTAACCAGAAATATGTAAATCTTGTAATCCAGTTCCTGCCAGAAAATATTGTCTGTCGATTGTTGCAATTATCTCTACGTTTTTTGTGTGTGAGACGTGGTAAATTCTGCGACATAGAGGGCGCGTGCACATGTTCAATAATTTAACATCATAAGAAGAAATCACATGTAGTGATATGTCAAGTGACTGTTGATATGCTCCTTTTTGTCATGCCTGTCTTGATAATCGTACTGCAGAGTTAAGAAATTTCGGAGAAGAGTATTACTAGCCCTGAAATATGGTTCTAATAAATAATTAAAATATACATATTGCTATTGCAATGTTTTGATACACATGCATTTTATATACGTGGCATTGAATTAACAATTGAAATAAAACATGAAAACCAGAAAAATTAGAGAAAATCAGACATTGAAACATCATATATACATGTAGAAGAGGTGTTAAATATGTTTCCAGAATTCAACGAAATTTAGTGCCTTCAAGCCTTAGAGCTAATTCTCAAATTTCCATTTTGGAAAATGCATTTTTCCCATCGGTTCTGCCCTATGAATCCTGCCATGCTATCACCAGTATTTTTCCATTAAAATGACAACCAACTAGTATTGATGAGCCCACAAGCTGTCATGATAACAAATATGTATATCTCGGTTGGTGTCGATTTAAAGATCTTCTCTATAGCGACCAAGTATTCTCAGCTGCTTTCAGAAGATCAGTAGGTGAAAGTATTAAATAACCAGATCAGGAATCTAGCAATAAGCCGCATTGTTTTCAATGACGAATCATAAAGATAATCCACACTAGCATTCTGCATTCAAAACAATGCAGCTTATTGATGGATTCCTGTGGACTGTTATGCCTCACCAGCCCTAAATCCCTGATCTGACTCCTTCAGACTTTCACCTATTCGGTGCACTGAAAGCGGATCTTCAAAGACAACATTTTGCACTAGAGATGATCTTCAAAGCCAACATTTGGCACTAGAGATGATCTTCAAAGACAACATTTTGCACTAGAGATGATCTTCAAAAATATTTCATATTTCGAATTCATAACAGTGTGTTTGAATTATGAATAGCAGTTAATTTATGAGCAGCATACGATGAACGAAAATTTCAACTTGACATACATGTATTATTTAAAAATTCAAATTAATTATCCAATGTTGTGATATTGCAGTAATTCAAGGTTATGTCAAGGAAAACGCGCATATGTGCATGAAAATCAAGGATAGAGGAAGTGCCATACTTGTTCACAGTATGGCAAACTCATAAGATATGCTCAACATGGTGTTAAAATTCACAGCAAAGGTATAGAAAGTAAAGAGTTGATATAAATTCAAATAACATAGAATGGACTTTAATTCAAAAGCAGAATGTTCATTTTTATCGCTACTCAATATCAGGTCAATGTTTGAATTTCATTTTTTTTTTATGGGAAACTTTTTAGCACATGTTACTTCGATGTTATTTTATATGACAGAAAACGCAGAGAATCCGCATAAATCCTACCATGTTATCGCCCGTGTTTTTCCATTAAAATGGCAACCAACTAGTATTGATGAGTCCACAAGCTGTCATGATAACAAATATGTACATGTATATCTAGCTGTCACTCAACAAGTACAAACATTCAAAGACAGGTGATGCCGAACATATCAATTCTGGAAGGTGGTGTCAGAGCGTAATACCATTCAAAAAAGTAACTAGGACAAAATACGATAACTAGTAAGTGGTAGCCAAAGTGGTATCAATGGGATAGCGATTATGTTATCCGTGTTTTAACTAGGGCTCGATTCCCAAGTCGGGATTCTCGAGTTTTTCCACAGTTTGTGCAGACATTCCTATAAAAACCGGTCTAAATTCCTCTCTATTTCCCTATCTATCTTCCTTACCACTGAAGAAGGAAATGTATGCCCACTTCAGATATGAGCAACATTTTGGAAGGGGGATATGGAACCGGTGTGATAGAATGGAAACTAATGGTGCAAAGCGTGTTTTTTTTCAGATAGCGGGGGAGAGGGAAGGGGGAGAAATATCATAGATATCCAGCACGTATTTTGTACAATATTTGACTTAATATTTAATATATAAAATGGACTTTGTTGTAATTTATCCAGTATCAATTTTGCTTGCCATCAATGCTGCATCATGAATTATACCCGGCTTCCAAATTATCGCAGTGTGCTATCTTGCCATACATTCGTGCTGTGCAAGGTTGCATACAACCGAGAGACTACAATGTAATTTGTAACTTTGCCATGGATAATTAAGCGTCGCCCCATTACATTAGAGAGTTTGAGCCATCCAACGTTAACGAAACGATAACGAGAAACAGCGCTGGCGGCCCGGAATCTGTTTCGCGTTATTGTTATCGTTTTGTTAACGTTGTCTGGCTCAAACTCTCTATTAATTTTATGACGCCCTTCAACATTCTTATTTGACTTTTCACCCTATCTGTAACGGCTAATGTTTTCAAGTCGCGCAAACTAATCCTCACATAGCACTCCTTATTTAGTAAATTTGTAATAACATTTTTTCTAGCTGTTGTCATATTTAAGAGATTGGAGGGACACAGAGTCTCAGAAATGTCTTACCCTGTATAAATTTATGATTTCTTCTGTTTAAATAACTATTTAAACAATTTGTAAGTCGGATCGCCCCAGATTAAACAATAGATTCAATGTTGCACTTTGAAAGACTTTTGGTTGGACAGGAAGGTTCAATTAATTGTCAAATTTTGCCCCATTAACTTTTTTAATGTAAAGGCACATGAAGAAACTTGTCCGCGGAACTCCAGATGGCAATCAAGATACACAATAAAACAAAATTGTAAAAGTTACGAAAAACTGCCAGCAGCAGAATTAATGGGATCATTCCGTGAAATCTCTGCAAATGTGTTATTATTGTAATACAAGTAATAAGGGAAAATACTAACATAAAAATGACAGAAACCTCCACAATAGTTATTTATTTTTTTCTATATTTGTCACTACAAGTCAAATTCAATTTTCCAATTATTTATGGTTTTTGTAAGTTAGCATTTGGTTGGAAACAACTGCGGTAAGGCATTTGCTAGGAAACAACTGTGGAAATGCATTTGCTTGGAAATAACAGTGGAAAGGCATTTGCTTGAAAACAACTGTGGAAATGCATTTGCTTGGAAACAGCAGTG